>JAPMOQ010043896.1:0-11787 GCA_026543055.1 Argiope trifasciata | reverse complement strand
CATGACATTGGCAAGATGTTCCGATCGGTGACCAACTTCAACTATCCCGAGGCTTCTTTCAAGCTTTTAAGGATCAAGGACGAGGCCTGTAAACAAAGGGCTGTCTGTGAGTTTGAAAAGTTTCTCGCCAAGAAAGGTGTGGCATCTGTCATTTTGAAGGGCGTAAGGTAAGTTGAGTTGTTGGTTAAAATTTGTTTAAATATCACATGTATCATATCGAGCTTTTATGTCTTTAAACGATAGACTATATCTGAGAAAATTGTTTGATATAAATAATTAAAATAAGAACACCTAAACAAAGATTAAAAAATACTTATTTATTATTGTAATAACATATATGAATAATGTTTTCATCAAAAATATAAACAGAAATAATATAAAATAAAGTATAAAATTTTATATAAATGTTTGTACTATAATATATTTATAAATCTTGCTTTGGAGATTGTTATTGAATAAATTAACTTACCATAAGTGATTAAAGAAAGATTTCAAGCATACATATTTATTACTGTAATAACATACATGAATAATATTTTTTAACAAAAATATGGACATAAGAAAAAATGTAGAGTTAAATTTTATTTAAATATATAGTTGAAATTTTTTATATCACTATGCACAATCTTATTCAAGACATAGACTAGTAACCGCATTTTTTAAATCTTGCTCAAAATAATGAATTTTTTTCTAACTTGTAATTCACTGGAAGCGATTGTAAAAAGAACTTTTTAATAATAATAAAATCTTAAAAATGAATGTTTGAATACTAGTAAGTGAAGAAGTGTTTTTATTCTTCTTTTTTAAATACCAATTAATTTACCTCACATCAGCTATGTATTTTCGATGAATCTTCGGAGCAATTTAGTCTTGAAATGGCAGCCACAGACTCTGAAGTCAGGCTACTGTGAGCTTAAAGCCAACGAATGGGAAGCCTTCTAAATTAATAATTATCTAAATTAAAACAAAAAACAGTGTCTTTGGTTGTTGCAGAAGTAAAATTTCCTTCCTTAAATGGAGATGGATCCTTATCATTTAGAGTATTTTAAAATTAATTTAAAATATCGAAGTGCATCGAACGGGAGACGCAATTAAAGTTGATGTGGAATTTCGGTCTCCTGTACAAGAGGTAAAGAAAATAAAAATTAATATAATTCTAAATCATAATAATAGGAATTTATTTAAAAAATAAAATAATAAAAAAGAATAATTTAAGCACCGTTGTATTTAAGCGCAAAGAAATAGAAAGCTATTTTAACATTTTGGCTACCTCGACTCATATTTGATTGATGATTAAGGATCATTCAAACCATTTATAGAATTAAATTATGCCTGTTTTACTATCTCTAAATTGCAGTCGAAAAGGTGTTGTTAAATTACGTTTTAGGTATAACCCAATTTGTTAAAAGGTGGGAATCACAGGCAAGTCCCGTGATGTGTTAAGATTCAGTACATAGTTCGAAACAAAAGTCTTAAAAACGAAAGGAGTGAGAGAAATACTTTAAACAAATTTCAATTGAATCGCGTTCGTCATATATGTTAATTTTTTGTGTGTGTTTAAAAATTTCATTTCCTATGATATTCATTGGGACCTAGTTTCTTTAATATTATTGTATTTATCACTTCAAGCCTTTTTGATTTTGTTTTAGAGTTCATGTTTTTTTAAAAAAATATTTTCTTTTTTTATTACCTTAGTAAGAACGTGTATTTAAAAGGTTTTTATTAAAAAAAATTATTTTTGCATTTTTGATATTTAATATGTTTTATGATTCAATATCAAACGTTTATAGAATCTTAAAAACAATTTTTTTTTCTATAATTGCATTAGCAAAAATTATTTAATTTTTGGCATAGCATGAAAATAAAAGACTGAATTTCGTTTTCTGAACTGAAAAATATGTGTTTTATATGCTAATATTTTTATAATTTTTTTGTTTACAGCAAGAAGATAACGGGTATGGAAAAATACTTAGATGCCGCATATCGAGGCCTAGCAAATGAAGACTGCAGCTACGCCTTCTCATCTTGCCCTTACAGCTTCGGTCAAATGGTGCTAAAATCTGTCGGCCTCAGTTAGGAAAGATGGTTTGCCGTATATTTTCTTTATAATTAAAGAATAAAAAAACTGTGATTACCATCTCAGAAAAAGCTCATATGGTTACATATAACAATACCGGTATCATCACGAACTCATGACTGAAATAGGTTATTGGTTCAAGTTCAAGCTTTATTATACTTTAAGGAATACCTAGTTTTATTGGATCTTCGATTTTAGTCAGTTTTAACGCCGAATGCTTTTATAAGAATGATCTATTAAGGAATCTGCTCATTCAATATATTGAGAATCCTTTTTCAATGAATCTCTTCTCAAACTTTCCTTTTAAAGCTTCATGTATTCTCTCTCCTTTTTTAACTTTCCTATTAAAATCTAATTTAACTGTGAGTAACTCAAATTATGGAAAAAAATAGCTTTTTCTAGCTTTCATAAACAAATCATTATTTTTTTTTTCCAAGATTTTTTTTTTCATTTCATATTTCTTTTTTTGCTTTTATTTAATTTGCGCACATAATGAACCGTGATGAATATTCGGAGATTTTTTTCTGATTTTTTTTCTGTGTGTATTTTGTATTTAATTCATTTTTATAATCCACTGAAGGATAAGGGCTAGCTGGTTTAGTCATGTTTTTATTGTATTTTTATTGAAATCTTGTTATTTTTAGAGATTTATATCAATTTTATTTTAAAGGCCTTATCACGCGGTAAAATATCTTCGGCACTTTTCGTCAGCAAACGACAGCGAAAGTGACGTCACTTCAAAGTTTCACATGATTGGTTGAATTTCGTTTGCGGACAATATTTCCGACGACATTTTTGAACTAGTTAGAAAAAGTTGTCGATTATGAAACTTGCTTGACCGGTTTTTGAGGGTAGAAACGGAAAAGTACTGGCGAAATTTTCCCCATGTGATAAGGCCTTAATATATGTGTATTTTCTATGTAGAATATTTGTTTATTCTAAAAAAAGAATTTGAATGAAGGGTTCAAAGACTGATAATAAAGATATTATTATACATATTATTATTTTTAAATAATAATTAAATCTGTTGTGAATTTGTGACTCTCTATGTTATTTATAGACTATTCCTTATTTTATAAAGTTGGAATAGCTGGAAAATATAGGAAACACGAATAACTTTTAAAAGTTGTATAACAACACGAATTTTATTTGAAAAAAGAGCCGTTAATGTATTTCCAGAAATTTATTTTCTCTTTTTTGATGTAGTGTACAATAACACAAGTTTTAGCATATGCATTTTTGTATGCTCTAAAGCAGTGATGGGGAAACTACGCCCCTCGGAAAGGTTTAATCCGGCCCGTTTAAGAGTGCCGTCGTGGGAATGTTTGAACGCATTCTTCGTAATGTGACGACCCGCATAAAAACTACCTGCGGTGATATTCAAAACACAATAGTATTCTGGACAAATCCATCAGACCCAAACAGCTGACTCCTCTTCGCTCGAAACTTCCAGACACTCTCGCATTTTCGATTCATCGTTCTGTTTTTCCGAAAGAACCGCAAAACTCCAATTCCCGAACAATCCTTGCAGGTAGGTATAAATACAAGCGAGGCCGCCCGAAGATCAGTTAGTTAGCGACTTAGTCAGTCATCTGCAACGACCCGCTGTGACTCGAGTAATTGTTTGTGTAGCTTAGGAAAACTTCTTTAAGAAACAGAATAACAGATGAGCACCTTTCATCAGTTTTAAGAATTTCTGCTTCGCAAATGGAACCGGACTATGATGAAATTTTGATAAAACAGTCTCAATTTCATTTTTCTCATGCACCATCAACCAGTAATGACACCAGAAAATAAAGTGATAATACTTCACATCAAGAACTACACTAAATTCATTTTATATTTTGTGCTTATAATTTTCTTACCTTTTGATTTTTTACTATTAAAATAATAAGTGTATGTAATAATATATGTATATATTTATAGAACACATAAATTTTTTAACGATTAAGCATTATTCTTTGGCCCGCTACGGTCGTCTAGTTATTACAAATGGCCCGTCTTAAAAAGAGTTTCCCCACCACTGCTCTAAAGTAATGAACAAATCTTTGACTCAAACAATTATTGTGAGTAATTTAATATACTGCATCAAAAAGTTTGAAATGTAATCTCTATGAGATTTCCACCCATTGTTACAAGTTCACTTATTTGGAAAATAGTTATTTATTTTAAGACAAATCTCTTTAAAAATCGGCAACTTCTTAGTATATATATATATATATAAATAAAAATATTTCTTCTAATTTTTTAAACTGAAGACATATTTTTCTAAGTTATAATGTTATATGTTGGGTATTTTTTCGTTGCTCAGAAACTGCCAATAGCAGCTATATTTATTTATTAAAAACTAGCGATTAGTTTTTGTCTTGTATGTTATTAAGTATATAATAAAGTTTTTTTTTTAAAAAAATGGTCATGTTTTATTGTTGTATATTCATATATCACTGAAGCTTTAAGTTTTTTTTTGTTGCTTTTTTGAATTATTGAGCACAAAGAATGTACTTTTATTTCATCTTTATGACTCACTTTTTTATGAAAGCACATTATCTAGCAGAATAAAAAAATAGTTTATGTATAGGTTTTAACCACCAAAAATGGGTTAATTTACTATGGAAAAGAGTTACATATAATGTTGCTATAAATATGAAAAAAAAAATCTCGATGTTTTGTGAAGATAAGGAGACTTAAAGAAAAGATATAGCGTATTTTTTCATTATTCTTATATCAAACAAATATTTAGAAGCAATATATATATATATTACCAGTAATATCCTTCTTGAATGAAGAAACCACAAAAACTCATTTTTAATATTAATCAACAGGAAAAAAAAGACATGTTTCATCAGAAAATTATAAAATAAAGAATCAATGGATGGTATTGACTAAACCCAATTACTTATTAAAGGGAAATCTGCTGTACCTTGAATCACTTATTCTGTTATACGAATACAAGCTAAAAATTCACATTTTTATCTTTATTATTCTATTTTATTAAACATAAATTGAACTCAGCTTCTCAGTATCTATAAAAAGTAACACAGAAAACCTATTAAAAGAGATTATAATTACTTGCAAAATAACCTATGGTAAAAAATTATCTCATGGCTTGAATTATTTTGCTGTCTATATTTTTATTAGTTCTTAATTGTAGATATGGAGAGGAAAATAAAGGGCTTAATTTTAACAGTGCTTTTTAAGAATTTTAAAGGAAAATTTTTACGCTAGTAGAGCTGAAAGTTGTTGTCTTTGTAAAACTTATCTCTTCTAGTTTTCTATTGGATGATTTTGCAACATCTTATGCCATAAATAATCTCAACTATTCTTCTAAAGCTATTTTTTCCATTGTTATAGTTGATAGATTGAATTTTATTATTGACTACTACAAATTTATTGCCCAGTGTTTCCTTCTTGAACCGTAGTTTATCTTTATCTTTTTCTTATATGCTCTTCTAAACACACTTTTTTAACAGAAAATATTTTTATATGTTTTACCCGATATTATATTCGAATTTTCTCTTCCCAAACATCTTAAAAGTCGCCAAATAATTGCTTCACATACGACATTGATGATAGCTGTTACAATCGAGCATGAATAAAAGCTTTCATTCATAGTCGATTCCTCTGACAAATTTTCCCTGAAACTTTGTATTAATTTTTGGAAGCAGGAATTTCAATTTCTAGAAGCATATTAAATTTTGATAACTTTTCCGTTCCCTTTTGTGCGCTAACATAAAGTGTTTCAAGCATTAAAAAAACTAGTCTTGAGATTAGCATTTGACCTTTTGAATCCGAAAAATTCATGTTTGAAATTATATAGGCCTCTTTGGGTGTTGTTTCTTATGCCACTGGCCATTGGACAAGGCCGCTGTTACGAAAATAGCGATTTAAGCTGATAGAATGCTTCTTTTTTTTTTAGAAACGCCAACTAGGGCCCAGAGTACTACTTAGTCACTTACGTAAGGAATTAGAAGGGAAAGTTATATCACCGAAAAATATTAAGTGCAATATGAAATGAAATTATGTATGCGAAAAAACTAGAACAAGTGTAAGGGCATAAGAATAAAATAGGTTTTAATATTTGTCTCAGTTTGTTGCTTAAAAAAGAACGAAGAATGTAGACAAAAAGACAATCACGAACATCAAATTTGTGTAAGTCAAGGACCATCGATTTCCAGGGAAGTTTATTCATTTATAACCCACATCGACCCTTCCTGTCTAATAAGAATATGACTTAATTTGAGATGATAGGAAGCATTCACAGTTACTGATCTAAAAAAGGGCAGTAATTAAAATACCAGCAAACCAAAACACTATACCTTCCCGGTCCAAACTAGTAGAGAGCAGATATTTATATAAGGAAGTTCTTCCGCATGTACCATCGTATCACTATTTGAATTCTTCGGGGGGCATACATCCTCCCACAAACTATCACAAGATTTGGAAAGGCCATGCAGAAAATATATCTTCTGTTGTCTGATTAATCTTATGGCCGGCGTCCTGGCCTAGAAGTAGCTTGTCTTCCCCGTGATCTGGATGTCCCGGGTTCGAGTCCCGGTTCAGGCTTGGTTGTTCTTCGGCGTGTTCTATCAGTGAGATGCATGAATGAGCCCCCCCCCCCCCTGTAAAAAGGGGTTGTGCAAGTAAATGTGTGTGTGTGTGTCATCTTCATTTGAGCTAGAAGTCAGACTTCTGCCCTCTGGGTGATCAGGGGTCATTACCCTCAGAAGCTACTGCACCCTCTTTCCGTGGAAATATGGACATGACATCCTCATCATCATTAATCTTACGAGATTCTTTCTCAAATAGCACTTGTATAATCTAAAAATGTCTCCTATATGTTTGTCACTCGATACGAATGAAAGTAATTGATGATCCTAAAAAAGGTTAGAAAAATAAATAAATAGATCGCAGAATACTCCAAGGGAATTGCCAACACTGCATGCGAAAGGTAAAAGATCGAAGACAAAATGGTATTGTAGAATGTGATGTTGACTTGGAATAGAACCCGGGACCTTTGGGTTTGAAAGCCAGTAACATACCACTGGACAAAAGCATGCTCATGTCCCGTAGATGTTATCTGTCTTATTAAGATATCACCAAGGTATATATGAGGGGAGAGCTTATAAAAATCAAATAATGCTGACATTCCAGAAATGTCCATTAGACTAATTAGCAGGAACTTAAGATTGATTATCGACTACTATAGACTCACAGGAATTTTCTTGTGACAGCCAAAAATATTATGATGGATTTAAGATAGTATTTATTAAAGAAAACAACTATAAGACCGAGAAATTAACTTCAATAATAAGTAAATTTACTATGATAATGACCAACTGCTTTTATCTAAAGGTGCAGATATGATATTAAAATTTAGTATAGTTGCTGTAGTAGTATAGTTTAGTTGCAGTATTAAAATTTCTAATAAACAGTCCACTAATATCATTCATGACTATTAGATTTTCAGCTAAAATATAATTTAAAAAAGATATTCAGTAAAACTTACAAAACCGACTATATAATATTTAAAAGCTTCATTAAAACAGCTACACTTGATGATCAGTATAAATATGAAGTTGCGTTAGTATATACGGAAAGTAATAATTATTCAGCTTCTGAAAATAGATATGCCATTAAAAGTTTCTATTCAGATACTTTAGACGACCAATTGTAATGTTGCAACCGTAGAAGAACTAGAAGGGAGAGGGGACTTAAATAAACTCGGAATAAGTCAGCAAGGAAATTTTAAGAAAGGTGCCTCTATTAAATATTATTTCTAAAACTTTAAAATAATGATCATAATACTGTTTTTTTAAACAAATTCTTTTATTTAAAAGAAAGAATGATATCATTATATTCTTTAAATTTGTAGAATGTTTCATTATTTATGAAATCTCATGTGCAAACTTCATTGCATGAAATGTTACTGAAATAAGCATGTTTTGTAATTTGAAATGAAGTGGAAAAATAATTGTATTCCTATATATAAACTGAAAAGAAATCAACATCTGCTGGGGACATCTGATGAATTATCTAAGAAATAAAATTATGTAATACTTTTCCAAATAAGTCTTAATTATACTCAAGTAGCAAGCTATCAATATAAATATTTAAATTACGTAGTCAAAAATCAACGAATGACAAAGTTGCGAATGAAAAAAGCAGAAGAATAAAAAAATCCTACATAACATAAGAAAATTAAAATAAAATTAATAAATTAAGTCTTAAATCTGACTTGACAATTAAAAATAAAAATATAAAATAACTAAATAAAATTTTTGAGTTTGAACTTTAACATATTAAATTCCCATTTCAGTTAAAAATAATTCATATTCATCAACAGATAGTCTACATGAAAATTTTTTCTTCTCTCGAGCATAACTAGGTAATAAATTGTCTCTGTATAATTTACTACTGCCATCTATCAATTGTAAATAAAGTCATCAATTTACTTAAAAGATTTACTGTTCAAAGATCCAAACAAATAGTTTCAAAGATTCAAACAAAGATGAATGCATGATATCCTGCTGCCATCTATCGACTATCGATAAAACTTGCGAATAAATTCAAAGAGGAAGCGATGCATTTAATTATTTTTTAAAAAATCATTTTCTAAGAATAAAAAATATAATTTTCACTTTAAAAAGAAGAAGAAAAAATATTCTGAAGTTTCTACAAGTAGCTTGCAATTAGGGATTAAAATATTTCTGAGTAAGAACATATTTTTTTTTAAGAAACGTAAATTTATTTAATAAAAAAATTTGCAATGTAGAAATATTATCTTGCAGTACATTATCAAATAATCATAAATTAAAAGAAATTTGCAACTAAGACTTAATGTTATTAATGTCGATAGGACGACAGTTGAGTATTATACTTAAAAAAATAGAATAAGCATGCGAAACTGAGCTTTTAAGATAATTCAAAGAAGTAAAACGATTTCAATGGAACTACTTTCTTCTTTTGTTCGCAATTACTTACATTATATTTAGTTTTCTAAAAAATAAGACATATTTTAATCACAAAGAACGTTTTGAAATGCTGTGAATTCATGCTGCTTGCAGCCTTAATACAGTTGCACAGATATGAAAGTTGTTCTAGAAAAACGCAACAAGATAGATATGTTTAAAATGTTCATTTTGAAAAGTTTTGAATTATTTAACATTTTTTTTTCTCACATCAAAAAACTTTAATAAGGGCTTTTTATGTTTTCTGATTCAGCTTCCTTAACAAACTGTTGGGATATGCACATTAACTCTCAAATTTGCAACGGAAGATTCGTTCAATTTCTTTCTTTGATATGCGAAAAGTAGCCTAAGTTTTTATTCGAAGAAATAATAATAAAATTTTTTATTCGTAGAAGCATTCTTTATAGATGGACGTAGGGGAAACATGTTATTAAGTCTTTTTTACAATATGGGAGCCTTAAAAAAATTTAATATTTTTTAAAAATTATTTATTAACTTCTACAGCAGACAAAATGTTTTCACAAAATTGCTCACTTTATTTAATGAGACTTTATTTAACGAGACTCGATTCCACCGAAGAACCGTCGTGTGAGAGGGTCTCTTGCACGTTAAATCTGTCAGGCCAAACGTCCTCCCCCTGGTGTGGCGTGGTGTGGAGTGGGGAGTGCCACTTCAGGTGTCGTCCTCCTCATCTGACCGTGGTTCAAAATTACGAGGTCCGTCCCAAAATAGCTGTCGTGTTGCTTTAAAACGGGACGTTAATATAACTATACTAAACTAATGAGACTTTGCATTTGGAAGTATATGGCTAGAAACAAAATTTAAATAAATAAGAGTTTGTTTCACTTGATTCAGTTGCATTGTTTGATGCCGATATGCGTTATGCATGATAGTTCCTGTAATATATATGAATTTCAAAACAACGAGAACATGTAAATTCTTTTTTCCCCTTTGATCTTATCCCTTTTATTTGTTTATTGATGATATGCTTTTAGATAAACTAAGTAAGGCAATAATAATTTTATATGATAGAAACATAGGTGATAGAATTATAGTATAATGTAATAAAATATATTGTTTGAACCGCATCAAAGAATTTGATGAAATAATGTATTGAAGACATTTTCCTTAGAATAAATGAAGCGAAAATTATTCGATATTTTTAAAGCTAATTAAATTTTAATGCTAGAATTTGAAATTTGGAATTTGCTGATTTTGTATGCATGAAATTAATCTCCCATTCAAGAACATTAAGAAACTACACAGAGCAGCTTTTTTTAACACGTTGCTTGAGGAAATACATGAATCCCAAGCATAGAAATTCGCTTTAATAATATCTTGAAAATTCGCTTCGTAATTAAATAAATAATTCATTTTTCCATTCCAATTTGTATTGATTTATGACTTTGTTTTTTCTATACTATGCGTCTAATAGTTTATTCACTAAAAATAGTTGTAATATCTTTACACAATTTTCAGTGTCAACAGATTCTGGATGATTTTTTTACCACAACCACTGGACAACCACAACAAAGAGTTTTTAAGCATTTTCAATTACTGAATTTCTAGAATATTTGAAAACAATATTGTTAGACATATTCAAAGGGAAGAAGTCCAGAGATTTGCTCCTTTGACCGACAATTACACAAATAAACAATGACCCATTTGTAACCATCTCATAGAATAATAAAAATGAGCTTAGGAGGGAAAAAAATGAAACTAGGAGTAAAACTTGCAGACTGTATCTTACTGCCATCTGTTGGCGCAATAGGGAAATAAATAAATAAACGATATCTCAAAGAATTTTTGGCTACAGCAACGGATTCATCTGGCTGCTAGAGGGATAAAGGAAAGAAATTAAAACTAGGAAAAATGAAATTTTATTCACCTATTAATGGTTTTCAACATGAATATCTCACAACTGACGAATATAATAAAGTTCCATTGTTAATTTTAGATCTTCTAATTTTATTCCATTGTTAATTTTAGATTTAGAATTTTCTTGAGCTTTAAAAAGATATATTAACAGTGTTTTAAAAAATAAAGCGTTTTAAAAGACATTTATCAGTGTATCAATAACCATCTACTTCACATAAACATGCAAACAATAGTTTTAATTTTATTATATGTAATTCTAAGAAATCACAATATTTAGAATTTTCGCAGACGAAAATGCGTCAAATTCTCTTTTTAAAAGAACCTGCCATGACTCGAATTCTGGCAATCGAAATTCTTTCAAAATAAAACACTGTCTTTGAACGAGCTATTTAGAATTTCACTTTAATTTAATGAAAAAACTAGAAAAAATATATTGAATCAAAAGAGCAAGCCTACTAAAAATTTTAACAAAATTTCCAAAAGAGCTATTTAAGAGTTATATTAAATTATTATCAAGCAAGTTTATATCTGCATGTGGGAGAATTTTAAGAATAATTCAACGCAAAGAGGTGGGATTTAACTATTGATAGAAAGTAAATATATTTCCAGTACTAATGGCGTTTATCAAAAAAAAAAAAAAAACCTATACAAAATATCTTTAAAATATTTTAAATTATTTTGTTAAAAATACAAATTTAAGAAATATCTAAAATTCATCAATTGAAAATCATACAGTTTCAACGGATTTCTATAATAATATTAGCATAAAAGATGTATAAAAAAAAGATTTTAAAAGACGAATAAATTATTTTTAAAAATGAGCATTTGATACTGCAAAGTTATTTTGAATTTTTTAAAGAAAAC
>JAPMOQ010043894.1:0-10920 GCA_026543055.1 Argiope trifasciata | reverse complement strand
AATTGGCCGAACAATAAACATGGTCACAGAGTCTTAATCTCTGAGAATAAAATAATAGTTTAAATTTATCTCATTATGGTCATGCTAAGGATAGTGATTTGTAATTTATGATTATGTCAAAAGAAGCTAATGGGTGATCAGGTCCTTAAAAAAATATTTTCTTATTTTTTTTAAAGGTTTTGAAAATAAATTATTAATTTTTCATATGGAAACAGAGATCTGCAACTTCAGAATTAATGAGCCAAATGCGACTTTCGAGCCACAGGTTGCCATCCCAAGCTCTAGAAATAAGCTTGGCGAGAAATAGAATGCATATATGCATATTTTAATTTGCATTTGGTATAATATTTATATGAAGTATTTTTAAACATTACTATTTATTTTATACATGTATTTATTATATAAGAACTTTTACATTTTACATTTTTGCAACATCATAAGAATGAACTACCAAGAAATATTACAAAATAGATCTAAATTGTAAAAATACTTATTTGCAATTATAAATTTTAACTGAACAAAATTTGGTAGTTTTCCATTATCTGGGCACAAATATCTCCAATATGAGCCAAACATGAGCCAAGTTGCCAAGCGAAACATTGAAAAAGTTTGGCGGATTTCTACATTATTTGGCGATTTCTCGCTGCACCCAGTTAACAGGAAAGTACCCCAAATTTTCTTTCTGAGTAACAAAAGAATTAAGTGAGTTAAAAAAAGTAGGCACAAAATAAATATACCAACCTTTATTTCACGATCTTTGCTACCCAAAATTTCCTTTGCTTGTTCAACATCAGCTTCAAGAGATTGAAATCTTTGTATACATTTTGAAGCTCTCATTTCAGCTGCATCTTTGGCAGATTTTAATGATGCTATCTCCTCATGAAGTTTCAATTCAATACTCTTTAATTCAGATATTTTATCCTGCATATATCACAGATTCAATTTGTTTTAATATAAATTTCAGCAATACAATTCAAAGACAAAATAAAATTATATGAGGACAAAGAAAATCAGAAATCAATTTAGTACAGTATTATTCATAGAGCTAGAATAAGAGTCATGATGTAAAACAGCTGTTACTAATTGGCATTAGATCTAAACAAAGACAGAATTGATGCGTTAAACTTCTATCAAAAATTTAAAAAGTGCACATGCTCTTGTCTATAGACAAGATTGGTTAGCCCAGAGGTATCAAATACTACAATCAGGGGATAAAAGGGTACATTATACAATGGAATGTGCATCGCAAAACGTTTTTTAAGGAATTCTAGTAATTAAAACTTTAACCAAATCAAAACTTTTTGAAAAAATATTTAAAATAATTTTTAGACATTTTAAAATTTATGAAGTAGTCTTTTTAATGACACCAATGCATTATTGTACAATTAATCTCTCCCATCTGAATTTGTATATTTTTCTTACTTTATTATGGACATTGCATGTACTTTTTCAGAAATATAAATTTCCTTTTTTTTTGGCACAATTTTCAACAATAAATTTCATCCTTGCCATGAGATTGACATTTTTTCATTGTTTCATCAAATTGTGCATTCTTTTTACAGCTGAAAGTAAAAAAGGTTCTCACTATTATCGATCCAGAGTAAATTATTGTTTAATAATAGGAGGAAGAAGATAATGAAGTTACAGTACTGCAAAATAATTATAGTTTTAATGGTATTATGATGCCATGAGACTTCATTATATTATGAAGTTTTACATACTCAATTAACAGAACATTTATAGAACAGAGTCTATTAAAATTCCCCAGTTTTAATCTGTCTGTGTAACTGTTTCAAATTACTATTTAGATGTGCTGTTTGGAAAAAAGTACAAATATTTTTTTCAAACAAAGCGAAATGAACTATATGTTACAAAATAACAATATTGTGTAATAAAAATAAATCTCTAATCATAGAAATAAACATTCTAAACTGCAAAAAATGTGAGATGTAATAGACAATGGAATTAATGAGAATCAGCAGAAATCATGAAATAAGCAGATAGAGGATTTTCATCTATTCCAATTTGATGTATAAAAATACCTCATAGAGAGAATCATGAATTTAAAGTTATGCTTAAGAAGTTTAATTGGAATGAAATATAATAAATATTTATGTAAATGCACTGCATACCAAATGCCACTAGTATACATACTATTAAAATAGTACTTTTTTACAGTGGTTTTATTTGTATAATTTGTTACCTTTGAAACAATGCTAAGCATAGTTGAAGATAGACCTTAGATTTGACATATAAACAAGAAATTAAACACATATTCATTAATTTTACATTATCTTAATTTACAGATTATCAAAGCAAGGATAATCAAATCAAAATACCTAATTCTAGTACATGAGGGGTGTCAGCTTACAATGAGTAATTTTACAGCCTAATACCATAAGCAAAATTTCAATAAAATTAAATAGGATGAATTATGTTGGTACTTCTCTGTTATCCAGACATAAATATTGCCAATGGGAACCAAATGCAAATCAAGTGAACAAGCAAAGCGAATTACAAAATAGGAGAAAATTTGACGGAATTTCACATTGGCGATTTCTTGCTGAGCCTGGCTAACAGAAAAGTATCATTACTTTAATAATTTTTCAATCAAACATAATAATATAAAGTAATCCACAGCATTTTAAGAAGAATGCTTACTAGTACAATCAAGTCACATGCTAAGGATATTAATGAACATTTAATTCATGAGAACAGTCTATATTTCTTTACCCTATAATCCTGTTTTTTTTTTTTTTTTTTTTTTAAATTTAACCCTCAAGAGAAGCACTGGGTATGGGATACCCAGGTGTAAATTAAAAATATTTCTCCTTCAGAAATGGTTACAATGAGAAGGTGACTTTGCCTAGGGGAAAAATCTCTACTATCCCCACTACAGATTCCCCACCATAGTTATCTTGAGATGTGAATACGGACTAAAATATAGGCGGCCGTAGTCAGTCTATGGGTATGCGCTACCCAGTGCTGTTGTAGCGTCAGTATTTTGTTATTTTATCTGACTCAACGTTTTGCATAAAATTGTGTTTTTCAGTTCTTTTTTTGTATTTATATAATTAGAATTCTAAAATATCTATTTTAAAAGATGATATTCCAATGTGTAAAGAACATACAGCCAAAATTTGTGAAAAATGTAGCTTGAAGTTATATTCTTAATTTTTTGTAGCATCAATCCATTTAAAATATAAGTTTTATAAAGTAATTTAAATGTTTGTATTAATAAAAGAATAATGAATCCATATTTTTTAATTAAGTAATATCATTCTAAAAACACTGAACTTTACCTAACTAAATAAATATCTTTTATCAATTACAGTTAAATGACGAAATAACTATCTAAAAGTACATTTAATTCCCTTTCAAATGCCGTCGGGAAAAATTTTTTATCTATAAATTCTGCCTAGATATGGTAATTTGAATAAAACACCTCATTTTAAGGGTTTATGTTGATTTTTTTCTATATTATTCAAGATAATATTTTCTTTATGACAATTCTATGGATATATTCTTAGTCTACACTGTCTAAGCTTTAAAATTAAAAAAAAAACAAAATTCTATATCGGACAATTTGATCGAAAGATATTATTAATCAAAGACACGCGGGTATGGCATACCCAGTGCTTCTGGATCGCGCAGCAGCGATAGTGCTTCTCTTGAGGGTTAAACCAGTAGAAACTATTTACCCAAAGCTTTCTCCTATACTGTCAGATAAAGGTGTTATTCCAAAGAAGGAATGTATAATATTACCGTACAATAGTTTCGAAATATTAGCCTTTGGAGTGCATTTAACCTTTTTATTGAATCTGTCATGTCATCCTACGCAAGTTATTTGGCATATGGTAATAGTACCTAAACATTGAATTTGCATTACAGATGCATTTTCCCCACTAATTGAAAAATTATATAAAAACCTATACTGACAGTTACAAATTCACATACTAAATTTGATTTATTTAAGTCATTGCATGTTTGAGTTACCAAATTTATATGCCTCCAAATTACAAACCGATAACCAGTCAATCTATAACAGAAGTCGACTCAAAATTTGATAAGTGTCTGCACTATAGATGATAAATCTATGTGCCAAATTTCACCTATCAAGCTCTGTTCATTTCATAGCAATTTTATTAGATTTTATTCAAATCGCTATACTAAAACCAATCTGTTCAGACTTTCCCTTAATGGATTTCATTTAAAATCTGATAAAATTCAACAAAATTGCAGCAAAGATTGTATATCAAATTTCCTCCATCTAGCTCATAGCTTTTTTGAGCCATCATTGTCACAGATAAACAGATGAACGTTTTCCAAAAATGTGCTTTCATACTAGGGGAAGTCTGAAACGTGAAGACTCGCCAAAATCTCCAGATCTAATTTTTTTAAATCCAACACCATATATATAAAAAAGTAAAAGAATTGCATTTGAAAATAAGATAATATCTTTAATCACTTACCAAGAGATTTTCTTTTTCTTTATTACTAGATGAAGCAAAAAATTCCTCACTGCCCAGCTTTTCCGTAAGCCTCCTTTTCTCTCGTTCAAGTGTTCGTATGACTTCCTCACAATGATGAATGTTAGCTATTTTTGTTGCTAAATCCTTCTCAACATTTTTCTTGTCTGCGAAAGGGAAGACAGAGGCATTATTGAGTATATATTGTTAAAACTTTTCAATGCAGTTTATCATAAAATATTTACGGTATTTTTTTTTAGTACAGTATCGCCAATCCTTTAGAACATTTGGCGAGGACTGGCGCCTTTTTACGTGCGTTAACAGGTCAACAATTCCAAAGTACAATAAAAACTGGTACTATTCCATTATGCCGGCGCAAATCTCGCCAAGCAGGCATTTTGGCGACAGCACACAGTCGTCATTTTGGCGCAGGTGACAAAAAGGCCGCTTTCTTTAAAAAATGTGGCGGCAAAAGGTTACCGGCGGCGATATTCCATTTGGCGGTTACATCATTATTGTCGACTTTTCGCTTGCGACGGTATAATGGAAAAGAACCAAAAAACTAAATAAAATGTGCGATATTATCTGGAATTAAAAGTGAAATAAAATTACGCACTTTGGGGCAAACCCGTCGATGTATCGTCAATGCTCGCGAAAATGTGCCAATCCTTTGAAGTCATCAAAATGAAAAGTAATTTTGCTTTTACAGGCGTAATTTGAGGTTACTGGCGCAAAACCACCTTTTGGCGATAGTATCGGGCAAAGAGAAAATGGCCGATGGGATGAATAATTACTATCTTGCATGATTATATAGTTTCTAACAATTAATGAAAACAATTTTAACAGTTCTAAATTGAATTCAAGCACAGATGTTTGAATATCTAATACATACATAATTAAAAGCAAATCCACTGAATCTGTAAAAAAACCCATTTTGCTTGATACAACCAGATGACTTCTTACTAGAGCACTCAGAACAGCCACAACAACTCATTGTGATAGATAAAGTTAAAGATATTTGAGACAAGAAATTTAGAAAAAAAAAGTTAAATTTATATTAATATTTTCAAAACATGAAATTTCTAAATTATTCACTGTTGTCATTCAAAAAAATATAAATTTTGTAAAATGTTAAAGAGTTAGCAATGGATTAAACAAGGAAAATAATTATATTTTACAATTTTTCTAACACAAATATATGTTTCTAGATTGATAAAAAAATTATACAAAAGACAAAAACATTTACTAGAGCTGTACATTTATTAATACACAAAGAAAAAAAATATTAAAATCATTTAATAAAATTGATTTGATATTTTCTGAAAATTTTGATGGATTGATGCTGACAGAATGCAACTAAAATATATAGCAACATGAAAATCATTTGAAAATTTTAATTTTCAAGCTTTTTTTAAATTTATTTACAATTGTTGGTATCTATCAAAATAGTAAATTTCTACTTGGTCCACATAATCAATTAGGAGCTTCTAGCAGACTATGGCTTCCCAAATAACACATTTGTTTTTTAATTATCATAGTAAATATTGTAGATTTGTGCACTTACAAAAATAATTTTTTCCAGAACACACTTAACAAAACACATAAAATTATTAAAGGATAAGAGGTCAGGAATGTACACATTCATTGCTATTATTTGCATAGTATCAGTGGAATGAACTAAGAAATTAAAAAATATAAATGCTAAAGTAAGATCTTATCTCAATTTTACTCATGTGCAATAACAGCAAGCAGAGAAAGAAGAAACTTTAGCAAAAGGAGGAGAAAATGTGCATAGAATTCCAATAAAGAAGGAGAATCGGTTTCAATTGGTTTTTCACATCCTACAAACCAGACCATCCAAATCTTTTCGCATCCTAAATGCAATCAATTCTATTGGTTTTTCACATCCTACAAACAATGATTCTATAAGTGTACCTAAACACAGTAAAAAAATTACATGTTGCATTCAATTTTTAAAAAAATTATTATTATTATTATTTTAGAACTAATGCACTTAAAAAAAAATATCTGAAATTCAGTTTTAAAGTCAAAAATATGCACAGACCACACAAAATGAGTTGAAATGCCTCCCAATTTCTCGCACTACATTAGTTAAAGAATGTTTGCAGTGTGATCAGATTCAATGTATATTAAACTTGCAATTTTTGGATAAAAGTGAAATCTGAAACTGTGACAATAAATTAGTATGGAAATTCATTATGTCAATAGAATAGGGTGCAAAAAATTAAAATAATTCACAACTGAAAGGATTGGTGAAATGTATTTATTTGGCTTCTTGTATGTATAACTGATTTCATATTTAGTTATACTTGAAAGCTGTTAGATGATAATTATCCTACTTGTAATGATCCAATGAATGAGATTGTTCACAGATAATGAAAAATGGCAGCATTCTGTGAAAAACATTATTTGAGATGATTATGCTACAGAATGTTAATTTTCTAATTGTCTTCCTAGCATATGTAAGCTAGGAAATGTTTTTATTTTCATTTGTGTATTGTGAGGGGTGGAAAAAGAAAGTGTATTCTTTGCCGATTAAATACACATTAAATAGGGTAGCAAGCTTCATTTTCCATTTTCCACCTAGAATTTTATCCTAAATAAATATAATTTATATTAAAAATTTTAAGCAATTTTTGGCTGTAAAGTTATTGTCACACAACTCTGATACTTTCATTACATTTCATCCATAAATTGCTCAATTTAAAATAAAGAATAGATTCTAGTAGTTCTAGTGAATAGATTAAATTAGGTTAAGAACTCTGAAATAAAAAAACAACTAATAGCTGAAAAAAATTAGTAAAATTGGCATTCTAATAAATTTTTTAATATGTACATTAAATTATTTAATTAAAATATTTTTAATGCTATATATATATATATGATTGATTCTAATTACTTTGGTTACTGAAAAAAAATCTAGAGAACTTTCAAAACTCTCTTAAAAGTCTGGCTAATGGGTAATGGCATATGCCAGCTGAATATTGATTTATTAGATAAAACAAAAATGAAACAATTGAATTAATTCAATTTAGTTATGGAATTGAAATTAAATAAATAGGATAGTGAGTATTAAGGGTTAAGAAAATAGATTGATGGGGGGGGGGGGAATATAAAATATGACAGAATATAATCTTAAGTACAAAAAAAAAAAATTAATTTTATGAAATTTTATAAACAAACCTTCTAAATCTCTTCTCAGCTGATACATTTTTGATATACATTGACTATGTTCTCCTTTCAGTTCATCAGTTTCTCTCTGCAGCTTTGCAACAACATCTTTCAATTCATCCTAGAATAAAAAAATATTATTAAAGAAGATACAATTATTAAAACAACTGCTATATTTCATTCAACAATTAAAAAACACACACATTTAACTTACTAGACTTTCAAAGACAATTTATTTTTATCAATGATAAATTTCATTCTTTTACATTTCCAAAATGGTTTTTCATCTAGTTATATGATGTTCAATAGGATAACTAGAGCTGATTAATAATTAAATTTAAACTGCAAACAACATGTAAAAGAAGTTTTATTAATTGTTTTAACAATGCTGCTCAATTTATATTTACTTCATGTATAGTGGCACAAAAAATTGAGAGTACACCTTACTTTTTATTTGATAAATCCGACTTCCAATATAAATAACACATTATAGAGAAATACAAACATCTTTTTATTTTTACAAATGGTTTAATTTAGAGTAAAAATAAAGAAAAATCATCGAAAACTTCGGTGATTTCACCAATCACTTCTAAACTGAAAATTCTTAGAAGCATTTTAAAGAAACATACTCAGAATTTTGCCTCAAAAAATTGAGAGTACACCAATGAAATTTCGGTAATATCTCACATATAAGCAAAGTGTTACTGTTAAGTTGCATGTCTTTTGACTCTTATATATTATTATTGTTGTAACATTAACCTTAACTTGATTAAATGTTACTTTAACTAATCATCAACATAAATAATAAATAAATAAGATTTAAAAGTCAAGAATTAAATTTGATTAAATATACTACTTTTATTAAGATACATATATCATATTTTCTGAAACAGTGACTCATAAATTTTAAAGAGCACTCAAGAAAAATATTGCAACAGTAAAAATTCTCACAGAGCTGTTATCACTCATATTCTGCAACATCTGTACAGAAAAAATCCAAAAGAATAATCTAGCTTTTAAAATAAATCATTAACATATTCAATACAATCACAATATAAATTTATTTTTTTTAATTATCGGACTGATTTACATTTTTGGTATCGTCAACTTTTCCCTGCAAAAAATGGAATCATTGGGGGAAAAAACATAAAGCTTTGATGCATGTTTTTTATGAGATAAACTGAAACTATTTCAAAATAAATAAATAACATACTCGTTCTTTTTCTACCGCATTAAACTTATGTATCAAATCCTTCAAAGAAGATTTCAACAAATCAATGTCAAGATCAGAAAGACTAAACTGAGCAGGATAATTGTTTTTTGATAAATTAAGTCGATGAGGGCTCTCTCGTACAGATGACCGAGTGACTTCAGTAAGTTTTTCTGTAGATGTACCACGAGAAGGACCAGGAGTCGATGGTAAATTAGAACTGACACTCATAAATCCACTATCAGACCCCAATCCTAAGATAGATCTAAGGAAAAGGCACATAGAGTATAGCTTGCTTTCTACTTCACGTTTAGCACCTACAATAAAACAAAATTATATTTTAAACAAAATACATTTTATATAAATTTTTTAAGTCTTATGATTCCTGATACAAATTTTCCAAATTCATTAATATGTAAAATATTTAAGCAGTTAAGATAATGAAATATTTAAATCAAATGATATTCAATGAAATAATAATATTTTTAATAATGCTAAAATGCTTTTATAACATTCTAAAAATTAATGTGGAAAGAAAACCCAAATATGCAACAGAATTAAATGCACTCATTATGAATAATTTTTGAAAAATTTAGGAAAAATACCTTTTGCAAATGAAAACAATATTTGTTTCAAACAACACAGATATCACTTCAAATGTTTAAAGCCTTTCCAAAAGTATCTCTAATTAACTGATAAAATTTATTATGGGTTTTCTAAATATAAGTAATGCCTTCCTTTTATACAGTAAAATTACCATTAATTGATAATCTAAAAATGCAACTTTTTTCAAAAGTCTTGCACTTTTAACAGTGGGAGAGGGGGGGGGGGACCAGCTTTTCCATAATATATTTTTTTCTCTCAATAAATAGGTAAAAAAAACTGTCCTTAAATAATTTAAATTAATTTTTTAAGGACAAATACATGTAATTAATTTCTTACATAAAGAAGAATATAAATAAAGTAAGAAAAAAGCTTTTTTACCAAATCGAACAGTAAAAGAAATTATAAGAAAAATGTAAATTAATTACAAAAAATCCATAACCACTTGTGGAAAATTATGTATAATCAACTTTTGTTCTATGAACCATTTTCTCACTAGAAAATTTTACTTTAAATTCAGTTTAGCTTCAGATCTCTTATAGTAAAACTTCTAGACAGGACGTTTTAAGTGTGAACAAGAATATCAACTTAACAGCTTAAAAGGTAAGACTACACACAAACAAAGTATGAATTTTATGCAAATAATGAATTATGCGTAATATGTTATGAATAATTTTCTATAATATGTAGGAATTTTACACAATACAAATATTTCTTAAAATTTTAATAAAATCCTAACTTTATTTAATAATCAAATTATAACTCATTCCAAAAATTACTTTTTAATATCTTAAATTTTCTTACCATCCAATTTGACAACTTTTGATTCAAGAGCAAGAACTTTTCCCTCTTCAAAGTTCAGGGCTGAACGCAAATTCTGAATATCACGAGAAGCTTCAGCCACTGATCTTTCCAAATTGACTCGGTGTTCTGAAAAGTTTTGTTCACTTGACAAACATTCATGCAAGAGGGACTGGTGCTGTTCTTGCTGCATTCTGTATTTCTGCTCTAAATCAGCCAATTTTAATTTTGAAGCAGAAAGTTCTTTTGAAATTGCTTCACTGGAAGCAGTGGATTCCATAACCTAGAATATAAAAAAGATATTTATGTTATTCCACAACAAGCCTTATAGGAAAATATTTTATTTTATATAATACAACTGTGCCTTAATGCAATCACTTCAGGATTCAAATTTTAATAACATTAACTAATTGATAACAATAACCAAATTGAGCAAAATCAACTATATTTTTATCAAATCTTAGGTAAAAAAGGACTAATTATAATTTATTCCAAAAATAATTAAAAATAGTAACTGCTATTTGTTGGCAAATGTGCCCTAGCAATTCACTTATAAACTAACACATATTATTTAAAAATGTTTTGAATAGTGCTACATGCTATATTATCAAGAACTTGGCACATTTTAATGTACACTGGATGAAT
>JAPMOQ010043883.1:0-23189 GCA_026543055.1 Argiope trifasciata | reverse complement strand
AATAGTTAATCAAATACTTTTTCATTCGCCCATTCAAGTCCATACACATTTTTTTTAACTTGTAGTGAATGTTCTGAAAAAGGATTATTTCTAGATTATTTAAAATTAATTTCTAAGTATAGAGAATATTTAAGTATTTGAAGATAATCCTTAATGAAGATCCTTAATGAAAAAGCTGAAATATGTTAAATCTTCATCAAAATGTTAATTCGTGGATTTTGCAAAAAATAGGGATTTTAACTTGTGTCATTTTTAAAAAAATACTAATTTATTAATTAAATTTACATAATCTATATTACTTTAAATAGAGTTTTAGTAGTTTGTAATGAAAATGGAAACCAACTGTCAGCAGCTCAATCAGCAAAATGCAAGGATTTCAGTGTTCTTCACGAGAAAGGTGAATAATGGGAGTTCCCTTCTTGAGAATTTCTATCATTTTTTGATAATTATTTCTAAAAATAGTAACTAAAATAAAATAAAAAAAAAAAACATTTGTTGACCTCAGTAGCAATCGAATTAATTTTTACATTACTTGTTTTACAGTTATTCACTTAACAACATAATCTACGTCACAGGTCCTAAAGACGAAACAATTCATGCAAATATAATGTCTGCCGCTTAAGGAAAAACAGGAAAAATGACAGCGTCACAACAGAGTAAGCACTGACTGCAGCAAAGTTAATTGGACTTCAAATACAGACGCAGTCCAATTAACTGGGGAAACGAGCAAACCGCTAGACATTCTTAAACTGTTGCCAAAGTAGAATGTGGAATTCTTCGAGAAAAGCCCTCTTGATGGCTCATTTAATTGTGCAAAATTTAAATGTCGGGATTTGTGTTTTACAAGTAACAGCTGAAAACTTCAGTTTCTTTTTTCAAGATTTTGTTGAGGATTAGAGTTACCACGTTAATTCATATTTTTATATAAAAAATTAATTGGAAATAGAAATTGTATTTATTTTTTTAACTTTTTGAAAAGAAGAAAAATTATTTTAGATAGGAAATAAAATTTATCGTCAAATTGATATCATTGTTGGGATTTACTGATTGCACTGATTTATCGTAATAACACTCTTTTAATAATAATAATAATAAATCATTCAACCATTTCTGAAAATAATTATGTTGGAGCCGCTAAGAAATAATTCTATACAAAATGTGATTTCTTAATAAGACAGCCGTGCGATAAGATTTTTAATGAGCATTCATAAAATTTCTTGACATACATTGAGAGAAAATGTAATTATTTCTTTTTTCTGACACACAAAAGACAAAAAAAAAGAGCTTTCATCTTAGTTAATAATAAAAGCGTATATATATGCAAAATGTGTATTAGCAATGTGTTAGAGAGACCAAGTTTGTCAAAATTGTATGTTAAAAAGTGAGAAGGGATACACCAATGAAGATTTTCTATCAAAATACATGTAGAATTTGATTTTAAAAAAAATCGAAATTTTATCTCGGCAATAAATTTTCAAATATCATAACATGGACATGTCATCTATAGTTCTGTAGAATTCAAACATTTTTTTCGAAGATAATAATTAAAATCTAATATACTTTTTTCTTAGTTCTAATAATGTTTTTAATATATTTTTCTTAAAGCCTATAGAAATATTTATATATTGTTCCAGTAAAATTCAATCTAATATTATAATTTTATTAAATTTTACATTATTGTAAGATTGTCTATAATTGTCATAACTATTGAATAGGTTCTCCTTTCTAAATGTATCTTTTGTAAATCTGTTGTGAAAATGTAAAAATATAAATCGTTAAAAATGAAAAATAATTTTTTCAAGTTTATTACTATTATTCTTTTAACAAACTTTAAACCTTACATAAATATAGTATTGTATTCCACGATCTATCTAATATATGTTCTTAATGACTCAAGCTTGTACAAGGTTTGTACGTATACTCTTGTAACTTCGAAAATCATTCAAAATATCAAATATTTTTTTTTATTTCTTCAAAATATTTTCTGATCCTTTAGCCTTTAAATGTTACCAAGATGTGAACATTCGGAATAGTTCTCTAGTTATAAGAGTATTACGCGAGGTACTTTCACTAAAAATACTAACTTCGGTTTTATTAAAAACTTGTTTTATGAAGAATGATATTTTTCCACTACTTTGCTTCATTTAAACAATCATAACAAATAGTTAACCAAATACAATTACTTATATATTAAAATAATCTGTATAAAACATTACATGTTTTGTGGCTCAGTCAACGTTATATTCACAGAAATAAAATTTTAATAGCTATTTAAATGTTAAATTACAAAAAAAAAGTATCGCTTTTTCTATTCATAGTTGAAGAAAAAATTGTTTTAAAAAGCTATATATTTTTATAAAAGACAAAATGAAGACAGCATGACAACTGCTATTAGACATAATTTCCAACAAGAAATGTCTGTCTGTACAAATTAGAATTTAAGATATGATGTTTCAAAAAAATATGTTTATTACCTCATTAAATATAAATTAATTAAGTAATAATTAGTGTAATATTGTTTTTTCTCATTGGAATGAGTTTAAACATATAATAATTACCTACTGTGAAAAAATTATTTAAAGCTAAAATTTTAAAAAAATCTTCTAGTGTAAGAAACAGAGTTCCGAAGAATTAATTTACTGTCAATTTTATGCTTGAACATTTTTTTCTTTAATTTATCATGAGAGAATAAGCAGTTTTAGCATTACGGCCTATTTACTTTATTGTACATATGACTTAATTTTTATTTGTTAAAGAAGCTCTGCCTTCCTGACGAAGCAATAAACCAAGAAATAACTAAAAGACATTAACGAAGAAGCACCTCTAGAGAAGATCCTTCAAATATCCCAGAAAAGACATAACTTAAACTAATTTAGTACGAACCCATAAAAATTACAGCAACATATGAGAAAAGAATAAAATGTTTTATTATTGATTGAATTTATGGGGCATCTTTCATCCAATTGTATGCATCCTGAAATAAAAGTTTGTTTTAGTCCACAAGCATTATTTTTTTCCAATAGATACATTGTGTGCCTAGAGATTGTCTATTCAGAAGAATAGTTAAGATATTCCTTCTTCGCTTGGAAAGAATAATAGCGTTGTTTTAGAGGTTGTTTCAATTAGTAACAAATTTATAGTTACCATGTTTAGTTGAAACATGTTGCTTCATCTATATCTATACTTATAATAAAGATCAATGTGTGTGTGTGTGTTGGCGCTCTACAGGCCAGACCGTTGGACTAACAGCTACCAAATTTGGTACATGTATACCTTGGAGGTCGGGAATATGCACCTCGGAGCCCTTTTTTTGAATTTTTAATTAGAATTTGAATTAATTAAAATTTAAGCGAAATTTCGACGTTTTTCCGCTATAACTTCTGAAAATATAATTGTACAAACATGATTTTTATATCAATTTAAAGATTAAAAAAATTAGCTTTCTAACGGTATCAGTTTTTTAAATTTATAAAGTAATCTACTATTTTTAACGAATTTTTAAAGAAATATTTTAACCATGTTTTTATCACGTGACTGGATAAAATAAAAGAATGCCCGGAAGCGAATAAAAAAAACTATCATCGCAAATCAAATCTAAAGAAATAAAACTTTCAGCACGTGACTGGATAAAATAACATAAATATAAGATGGGATATCTTCTAAAAAATAAATGCAAGGCAAATGATTCTAAGAAATCATTTGCAATATTTATATCATTAATTCCATAAATTATCTTTATTTACAGTAAACCTGATTGAATTTAGACAGGATATGCATTGAAATCCCGACTTAATGGCATATTTATGTAATCGTTTGTTAATATCTGTATCATTAATTCAATAATTTTTTCCCTTTTTCGCTTTCTTTCAAAAACATATTTAACATTTTGGCAATATCACCGAAAAAAACATTTTTAATATTTTGGAAGCATAATCGATAAATTATTAGAGCATTAAACTCAAAAAGTTTTTCCGAATAAAGTTACCGACTCTTTAACTACTAATAACTGAATCTTTTAACTTAAACTATTTCTTAAGTTTTGGCTAAAAATATAGGATTTAATTGGAAATTTTAGAAAGCATTACTCATGGCGAACCAGCTGGTTGCCAAAGGCGGCTAGTAACAAATAAATCCATATATCATTTCGTCCCTTGTATCCATTGTAAGAACAATAAAGTGTTTTGTTATGAATTCCATAAAATAGTTGCTAATGTTTATTTAAATTTTGCTATTATACTATATGCTTTACATGTATATTTATTGCTGGATTTTATTTCTTCTAGTTTAGCTGCTAGGATACAAATGTAATAACATAATCTTGACTAAAATAATCTGCGCATAATAAGATTTATAGACATTTGACTTATTTGCATTTGAATTTAGAGAAAATTGATAAAATGTAGAAAAACGATAATTAAATCTAAATTCAAGTGCCATAGGGTTTTAAATCATGACTAATTTATAAGTTTATAGGGTGATGTTAATTGAAGAAATTTGAGAAATAACTCCAAATTAATGTTATTTGAAGGTTTTTGAATTGTCAGCAATATGATGTTTAACATCAACTAATCGACACTTGATATTGATTTAATTAAAATTACATCCAAACAAAATTTTGATCTTAATTTTAATAAATTTTGAAAGAAAAGTTTATTAAGGATCGATGCATAATTCAAATTGTCGTTATGCCTATTAGTTTTTAAGCAATTTTTTTCGTAAGTTATCTGAATTTCCAATATTATTTTTGTTTTCAGAAAATCATTGAATAATTAATGTTCAAACTAAGCAATATATTTAACTTACAATGTGCTTTTGCATAATTGCATATTTTTAATAATACAAGATATGTTCGAATGAAAAGGTATCAAACGACAATGTGAGTGCAAATGAAGACTTTATTCAAAATATACACCATATGTCTGAGTACAACGATCCCAATAGTTAACTCTCTGAAGGGCTCTTTTTTCCCAGAATTCAAGTGGCCGTGACGAAGCCCAGTCCTTCAGAGCGTCCTTGAGTTCACCATCCAAGGTTCACTACCAGTTGAATTCCTCGAGCAGAGAATTATCAAGCACCCCTAGACACTCAAAAGATTATACAGGTCTATCAAGAACAAAAGATCAGGGCTACTCATGGAGTGTGTAGTTCTCTCCATGATAACACGTGTCCATACATCTCCATGATCACATACACAGAAGATGGGGAATTTCGACCATCCGCCTTACAGGGCTGACATGTCGTCTTGCGATTTTCATGTGCTTGGACCCCAGAAAAAACATCTGAAAGAGAAGCGCTTCTCAATGAACTCAAGGACGCTATGAAAGACTGGGTATCTTCATGGCCAAAGGAATTCTAAGAACAAGGAATCCTTCGGCTAGTTAATGAATGGGGTTATTTTGCTCGCTCTTATGGCTTATACTTTGAATAAAGTCTTCATTTATACCCACAATGTCGTTTCGCATATTTTCATTTGAACGCCACTTGTATGTATAATTTTGATGATTATCTTTCATGAAAATTGTGATACATTAAAAAAAAGAACACAAAAAATTTTAATTTTGAGTAAAAATTAAAGCTTTTTTCGTCATTTGTTTCTTTCCATGCAGCTTTTCGAAATCCTTTTCACTTCTATCAAAAACCATATTAGAAGCTGTGTCATTAAATTTGTATTTTTTTAATAAATCGAAGTTACTAAATTAAAATTTACAGTAATACCACAAATGTTTTTTATGGGATTCATGGAAACTTTTTGGATATTAAATCCTCTCATGTAGTAAACAGATTCCAAGAAAATCTAATTTTTATCATAGGCGTGTATTTTTTAACTAATTATACCAAAATTTGGTACAGAAATACAATTATAGTCATAAAATCCAATACGAAATTTTATGCGTTTAAGTTATTGCACTTTGAGTTACCGCTTTTATATACTTGTAAAATTACAGACTTGCAAACGGTTAAACCAAAAACAAATTTGTTTCAAATTTTAAAAGTATTTATATTTTAGATAGTAAATATCCACAATTTCAACTAAATTCCATTCGCTAAGCTCAAAACGCTTTTGAATTATGGATATTGATAATGTCTAAAAGGAATTTTTTGAACTTGGTGAACTAAAATTCAGTAATTCGCCAAAATTTTGAATTCGATTTTTAAAAAAGCTTATAAAACATTCTCTATACTCCAATACGAATATGTAAGTACATATTATTGCTAATCAAAATAAGCTCATTAATTATGATAAAAAAATTCTCCTTTAAATATCTGCGAAGGGTGATTAAAAATAAAGTTAACAATCAGCTATATTTGGAAAGTAGAAATAGAGAAGAAGAATATTGTTACCCAGATTGGAGACACATTATACTAATTGTCTTAGACCGGTCGTTTGCAGAGATAGTTGTAATACAGAAACCTGAAACAACGACAGTAATAGCAAGACTTCTAAAGAAGTGGTCTCACACGGAAGTGCAACGACTTCTATTGGCCTAGAATATGCCCACATCGGACATTTAAAGACAAATCGTTGAAGTGCACGAGCGCAAAGCAGTGAGTAGAAAATAAGTGAAATGGTGCCGTTCTTTTAAGCAGGCAAAGAGATTACTGGAAACGTTAAGGTTTGAGGTTTACACCTATACAGCCCTGATTTGTCACCCAGTGACTATTTCCTTTTACTGAGATTGAAGAAAGACTTATCCGAAACAAGACTCATATCAGATGGTGATGTTCAGAAATGGCCGAGAACTGGCACAATGACCCGGGCCTGGTTATTACCAAGATGGGTTAAACAAATTGATGTAGTGAAGTGATAAATGCCTCAACGGATTTGGTGATTATGCAGAGACCACGACATATGTCTCTAAATTACTATTGTTATCCTGGGTCTCTTGTTAATAAATCATTTTTCCTTTGCCTTGTAAGCTTTTTAATCACTCCTCGTGCTTGTTTGATGGTCATTTTTCATCCTTTCTTTTTATGGAAGAATATTAATTAAAGATAAGGATAAGGGTATACTAAGGTTTTATCTCAAATTTAAAATTTTTAATTAATTATAAGATTTTAAATGATATGTGACTATTTAGTTTCAACATTCATTTTTATATTTTTGTAAAATAAATAAATAAATTGTTTTATACATAAAAGAATTGCTTTGCTAATTAAAATATACAAGAGAAAAAGGATTCTATAATCGGGGAATCAATCCGCATTATAATAATATCAAAAATAAATGCAGAAATCTATTTTAAATCATTGAATGTCTCCTTAATTTTAATCTGCCATAGAATCTATCTAACATGATTCAAATTTTATATGACACATGATTGTAAACACTGAAAAAAAATTTACGAACATTGATAATTCGGAAAATAAAATTTCTCATTTAAATGCTTAGTGTACATATATTCTCTAATGTGTCATTAGTTGAAAATTGACAAAATGAGATGAAAGATTAATAATTATTCTAAGTTTATCTGATATCAATAAACTTTTACATGAAAAATATTTAATCATTAATTGGCATGCATCTGGTGAATAAAAATATCGGTAAAAGCCAACCTTAATACAATAATATTGATATAATAAAATCACCAAAACTTACTGTATATATTATTATTTTTTCAGGCGAATAAATATTGGAAAAATATTTTTTACCGATATCATCCTGCAGATATTTTTTTCTCAAACATTTTGTCTCTTTTCAACTAAGAAGAAAAAAAAAAAAAACCCAAAATTAATAACCTCAGCGTTTCAACAGGAAGAACTTTTGATAACCAAATTGATAACCTCAACTGTTTCAATACATTAATTATTTGAAGATTTTCGTTCACTATTTATTTTAATTACCGTTTTTATTGACTAAGATATATCCTTAATTTCTCTAATGATTTCCTTTTTTATTAATAATAAGTGACTTGTATTAATGGAGATATTCAATTAATTGTTTTAATGAGCTAAATACCATAATATTTCGTGGAAAGAAAATTTATTATTTTTTATATTAAAATGGCATGATCGATGTTTTTGTCTAACTATTTTTTTAGATATCGGGTATCATTAATCATGTATTGAATTTCTTTGTTTGGAAATTTGAATATACAGGGTGGTAGTAATAAAATGTCCGCTTTAAAATAGTCCTAAACGGAAAACTACTGAACAAATTTTATCTAACTTGGTAATAATTTAAAGGTTGCGACAGTTTCTTTTATGTCAAAAAAAGTTCATAAGCTCATCACCTCGGGACTAATGGCGCTGTATGCATTTTAAAGCAAAATGGGACATAAAGACACCGGTTTCAAATGTGTTTCATTGTTTCTGAAACACATTGTAAAGCATGTTCATTGTGTGGTATCTCAAAAGTACCCCTTATAGTGATAATATGGCCCTTAAAAAATGATACAACGATAAGTCCGTAACATTTATCCTGGGTGCTCTAAGAGTTAATGTTGAGAATGCAGAAATGTGACTTCTTGCTTTCAGAAAATGGTGGACACCGCACTGAGCATGCTTTGTAACACGTTTCAGAAAGGATTAAACACATTGTAAATCGATGTCTTCATATCCTATTTTGTTTAACAATATTGCATACAACAATATTTTTACCCTTGGTGGTAAGTTGTGCCCCCCTCCCCCATCATTTTTTTTTGAAAAGAAATTTATTTAAACCATTACAAAGTTTGATAACATTTGGTCCAATAGTTTTCCTTTTATGGTCATTTCAAGTGAAATTCGACAATAACCAATTTGAAATAGTCTCTATTTCTTCTATTAACAAATAAAACTAATAATGCATTCAAAATAATCCATACAAAACATCTATATCTACATTCTAGCAAAACGGAAAAAAATAAACAATTTTCTGGAAACTAAATGAAAAGAAACAGAACGAAATGCTAAGTCTAGAAAAATTCCTAAACGTAGCTTCCTAATCCAATTCAAACAGATATGTTCAGATTATTCAGAAGAAAATGAAACTCAATATTCATAAAGTAATAACAATAAAAAGAATGTTATTTCAGATACGAATAAACATTACGTCATTCATCGGTTCCAGCTATTTCTTGCACCTGCTTTTGTTCTAAATCATGAACATGAGCCAAATAACAAATCTGTTCCATGATTTTCTCCTACGTCATATAACAGCGGAAACGGATTATTTTGTTTCTTTTATTCTGAAAATGAAGCAAATGGCATCTTCAACTAGGAAAGTGATCATATTTAGAATAAATGCCTTATTAGATTCGTAGTATTTTCTAAAAATATTGAAATACATAAAGCTGATGTTTGGTGTGATAACTAGAGGAATACATCGTCATGAATCTAGAGATTGTTATTTTGTATTGAAAGATGATAGCGAGAAAGATTTTTTTCCATTTTATTGATTGTTGATATGATTGTTTCTGCAATAATACATGCTCATGGCAATCCTACAAATGGTTTCATATAGGGTAGCAGGTGTTTACGATTCGCATCTAATGCCAAGAAATATTTGACTATGTTAAGACCTACTCAGACAAACAAAATCTTTGTTTTTGCTATCACAGCACTTCTAAAATATTTTGGTGCATTACTTTTGATATAAACAAGAGTAAAAAACTCTTGATTTTTCAAGAATATTCTAGCGTAATAAGGTTTTATGAAAAAAATGGATAGTGCATTGTCTTTAATACTTTATAGTTCTAATATTTTGTATTAGATATTTTATCAAAAATAAATAAGCAATGAATACTGTTGTTGTAATTATATGTATTTATATGTTGCAATAAATTATATAATGATTTATTAAATGCATGATACAAAAAGTGATACGAAATAATTTAGAAATTTTAAGATACATATTTAAGATGCTATATGCAAAGCACTTTTTATATTTATTTTCCTTTTCCGAAAAAAAAATATATTTATAATGACTCTTGGATTTGCCAGATTAATTCTCGTTTTAATTAATAATGTTTCAAACAGTGTGCCGCTAGAAATTAATTTTACTTTACCGCTAGAAATTAATTAATTTTAAATTATTTAATCAAGCCAACATCTAAGTGTTTTTCCTTATAATATAATAGTTCTAACATCAGATGCTAGATAAATTTCTGTTATAACTGGAAATGAAAATGTTTTGCTTTTAAAATCAAATCGATGATTAATATTTCGTTATGTAAGGCATATAGTAAAATTTTTCGTTTAATTTGTGATTTTATCTTTCCTACAAAGTTTACTGTCAGATCTTTGGATAAGTTGAAAACTATTATTAATTGTCGTGAAAGAAAGTAATTTACTCATAATTTGTTCATAATAATACATTTATTTACATCGAAAATATGTTCGATCCCCCTATAAAAATTTAAAAACATAACTAAAAATTAGGTCCCTTTTCACTTAAATTGTTTAGCATGAAAATTAATCTTCTTCAGTTAAAATATTTAGTATTAACAACTATTCTATTGCGATTTCAAAACAAATAGCTATTAACATTTGAATAGCTTATGCATTTAGTAAGATAATTTTCCTTTTTGCTTAAATTATGTTTAGTTTTATGTTTGGTATTAATTACAAACTAAATTTCAGACGAAAACTCAATTAATAAATAATGTGAAGTTCATAATTAAGAAAGAGCTCTGAGTAAGCATGAAATGCACAGTTATGGATATGAATCTAAAATATATTATAGAATCATCTTAAAATTTTGCAAAAAAGAAAGAATTACGTGCTGACAAATAACTAATTTTTTTCAGAAATTTTAATACAAACCAAATTTTTTATAAAAGAAAATTATTAAAACATTTTTTAACATATTAAGTACATCGCGTTTCGAATATGGAACTTTGTAGAACTATTTTCCATATAATCGTGACTTGCTTTTATCAAGATGTAAGATTTAGAATTCTTTCAGCTTTATTTATTTTTTCATGGATATTTTGAGCTTACATTTGTTTTGCAAACTGTTTTGACACTCCGAATCGCATTCTCTGCTTCTTATTTGCTCTCTCTATTTTTTTTTCTCTTCCCAAAAGAATCTTTAAATATTATTAGTTCAAAACAATAAAAAGGTATAATGATTTGAAATAAAAGATTACGATTATATTTATCCTAAATTGCAGCAACTATCGATTGTAAGAAATAATTCTTTCTTATTTGTTTCAACCTACGCAATCATATTATCTATTTATCAACAATGCTCACAGGGCAACAACCCAAATCTTATTTTCTATTTTTTTGTATTAAGCAGAGAAAGATAAAATAAATTAAAACAATAAATGAGGCTTTACTTTTATTTTATTTCGGAAGTATTATTACAATTTTAGGTTATTTAGGGAGCTAGGAATATTAGCATATTTAGGGAACAATTTATTTGGGTTTAGAAAAACTTGTATTTGCAAGAAATATTTTGCTCCTGGAAATTTATATGCCATTATGGGGGGAAAACGTATCAAATGTTACCAATTCTTAATTTAGACATTTCTTTTACTCACATTTAATCTCCTTAGTTATTCTAATTATTTCCTTTTGTGTTAATAGTAAGTGACTTGCATTAATTGAAAAATGCCTATCAGTTGTTTTAATTAGTCAAATTCCATTATATTTAACTGAAAAGAAATAATTTATTCTTCATGTGAAAATAGCATATATCGATATTTTTGTCTAATAGCAATTTTTTGTTAGATATTTGATATCCGTAATTGTGAATTGAATTTCTTTGTACAGAACTGCAATACACAGGATGGTTATAATTGAAGTTCCACCCCTTTGAAATAGTCATTAAAAAGGAAAACTACTCAACCAAATGTTATCAAGCTTGGTAATGGTTTAAAGATTACGGCAATTTCTTTTATGACAAAAAAGAAATAAATTATACAAAATAAAATTAAAATAAAAATACAATATACAAAATAAATTATACAAAAAAGTAATTTATCACTAAGGAGGAAATAGTGCTATATTCAATAATGTTAAACAAAATGCGACACATAGGCACCTGTTTCAATTGGTTTATTCGTTTCTGAAACACGTTACGATCCATTTTCAACGTGTATTCTCCCAAAAGCACTGTTTATAGTGATAATCTATACTATATAGCAGAACTGAAAGAGGAGATACAACGACATATGCTTAACATTCCTTCTGATATGTTGAAAGCTTCTATTGAGAATGCAGGTATATGATTTAATTTGCTTTCAGAAAATGGTGGAAGCCACATTGAACATGCCTTGTTACACACTTCAGAAACAAACACATTTTAATTCGATATCTTCATATCGTTTTTGCTTAACAATATAGCCCTCATCACAATTTCCATCCCCGGTAACAAGTGTTTAATACACCTCTGTTTTTTTTTTCGTCTGAAAAGAAATTTCTTTAAACCATTACCAAATTTAATAACATTTGGTGCTATAGTTTTCCTTTTATGGTCATTTCGAAGTGGAATTTTGACTATCAATAATGCTCACTTGGCGAAAACTCTAATCTATTTTTGTATTTTTTTTCTACTAAGCAGAGAAAAAAATTAAAACTGAATAAATGTCGCTTTATTTCTCTTTTATTACGGTGTAAAGTAAGTAGTATTTCATATTTTTAGTGCAGAAATTTTTTAGCTTTTGAAAAACTTGTTACCGTAAGAAATCTTTTACTAATGGGAATTTACAGGTCTTTATGGGGTGAAACATACACATTGTCACCAATTCATAGTTTAGGCATTTATGTTATATTAAAAAGAATTACCTAATTCTTTTGTACTTATTTAATTTACTGCTGAAGAAAAATCGTATTAGCAGAAAATTTAATGTCAGACTTAGACAATTTTAGTTTTGCTACAAGAAATTTGCATACCTTTGCAATATTTCATAAAATGTTCAGCGAAACCATTTCTATGTGGTCTTTTTCTTTAACACTGGCACGTGTCAATAAATTGAATAAAAATGTATAGGAAGATAATGTGGTTCCATTGAATTGATACAGAAATATCATAATTGACATAATTTCAAATCCTCACTTTAATAACAAGCAATGGAATTTATTAAGACGATTATTTATTTGCTTAGAGCGTCTTTGATTGCACTGTTTTTTTGTAAAAAAATCATTTACAAGAAAATTTAATATTTAATATCAGTTGATCAATCAATATCAACGTTTCTTTACACGAAATAATTACCTGAGGAAGTAACTTAACATGAAATTATAAATCATTAGTAAGGTCAAGAATGTGTTTTACTTTCGTGGAGAATAGTTATTACGAAAAATAGATAGATGGCGTTAATCTTATGTTTAATATAAAACAGAAATTTCTATTTTATATATAACAAAAATAAACTTAACCTTTTTTTTTTAAATCTATTACTAATGTGTTGTATCATCAAAAGGAGTCATAGATGAACTGGTAGCCCATCTATGACAGTGCTTACTGAACAAAAAATAGCTAAAAAAACCTGAAAGACTTTAAAATATATCAGAAAGTTCAAGAGGAAATAAGCAGGCGTTTTCTTACATACATTGCGTTTATATTCAGAATACAAAATTTTAAAATTGTAATGAAAATACGTTCAAACAACAGTTATCAGGTTATAGTTAATAAAACTGTTAAATAAAAGATAGGCAGAAATGGCATATCCTTTAATTTCAAATATCTGAACTGTAACATAATATGAGTCATATGTCTTTAATAGACATAGAAACGTTCATCAGACTGATTGATTTCCATTTCAAATTCAAAGCATTCTAACACCTTAATATAAAGCATTTTTGAAGCCTGTATGTTGAAATCCATTCAATATTATATTAATAATGCTTCTATACAAGGTGGCCATAATTAAAGTGGAAAGGTTTGAAGGACTGTAGAAAAAACAAACCATTCACAGACATCGGTCCTTTTCTTAATTCTTTAAGACGGCTTTTATTTCAAAGCAGCAATATAATTGTTATTCTTCTGATAATAACATTCTATTAAGAGAACGCTGCCTACCTTTGACAAAGTCATGGCTATAACTTAAATATACATGGCTTTTATCATCATAATGCTTTTAAACTTGAGTGATATTCATTTTGACATATTATAAAGGAAATGAATCTTAATATAATCTACAACGCCATCTATTGCAAAAAATTAACAAAATATTTTATTGTGTTATTTATTTCCCCATGTTGTAAATATAACCTATACCAAATTTCTTCAACGTACTCCAAGTTTTTTTTTTCTTTTACAATCTTCTATACGCTTGCACTTTAATTATAAACACCATGTACAAGTGCAATGAATAGATTGTATTACTTCCACGGATAAATTATTCTGAGTGATTTACTATCATATCTACGCTAAAATTTTAATGCAGAAAGAACGGCAATTCAGAACATATGCTATTATTTATTAATTTTTTTTAATGTCTGAGTTCAATATCGGAGTAAAAATTTAATTATTTTCACCTTAATTGTATTTGCAAAATAAGTAACCAGTATTAAGTAAAAGTCGTTATGAAACAAATGGCAGCTAATATGTTATATTTTTTGTTATTAATTTTTCCCTTTCTAATACATTTTTATGCATTTCTATAATTGAAATTATTTGAATTAATAATCTAGCATTAATATCAAATTTCCTAAACATATATATTTTTTTAATTAATGCATACGACAAGATTTTAATATATCTGCCGATTCTACAGATTTATTTTCAGCCAAGTAAATAATTCTCATTGATATCTGTTATAGCACACAGCTCGACCATCCACCCTATTACTCGGACATGTCCCAATTCGATTTTCGTATGCTTAATTTCTGAAAAAAACATCTGAAAGAGGTGCTCCAACTAGGATGGTGAATTCAAATACACTGTGAAAGACTGGGTCTCATAACGACCACAGAACTCTTGGAGTAAGGAATCCTTCGGCTCATTAATCAATTGTGCTCAGGTCTAAGGTGTATATTTTGAATAAATTCTTTATTTATACCAAAAGTGCTGTTTTGTACCTTTTCATTTGAACATCCCTTGTGCTACTTTCACATTTTATTTTCTTCTAATTTCTTGCCCTTCAGATAATAAAATAAAGAATAAAAATAAAAATTAAAATGATTTTAATTATCTCTATTTTAGATTAAAATCCTTCTCCTAAAAGGGAGGTTTTCAAGACTACATGATGTTACGAATTTTTATTATTATTTCCCTGTCGAATAAGTCTCTAGGTAAGGAATACAATTTTAGTTAGCCGTAAGAGATGCCAAATACAGTTCAGATCGATACCCATGACACTGATAATGAATTCGGTGACCAGTATGCGATTTGGCAATTAAAAGGAAGGACACGGAAGTTTTTAAAAACTTGGTTATATTTCCATTAGAATTCAATTCCCCGCTTTCAGAATATTCATTCCTTATCATGGAGATTATAAAAACCCGAGAGACAAAGTCAGCAGTGAGCATTTGGCTTGGAATGAATTCAAGTTAGTAGTTGAGCGAAATGCATTTTGACTTTTGAGTGGTTATTTCCTGAGCGGTTTGTGCTATTACGATTCACTGCTCGTGTATTGCTGCCTACTACAGAGTTATTTCGGGCCTGGGTAACCTGGTTGGTAGGGCGTCGTATTCACATCTCTTGGGTTGCAAGCTAGAACCCTGCTGGAGGAAAACCCTCGTTTGTGTGCTAGCTGGAGCACGTATAAATCAGTTGTGGCCTCAGAGTCATCTATGTCAAGAGGAATACTACTGGGGGTACTGGGTTAGAGATGATCATTTTTCTACAAGTTCATTCTCTGAACCTGAATTGCAATCTGTTGTTCAGTGAATCAAATGCATGAATAAAAGTCCCCCCCCCCGTAAAAAGGGATGTGATGTCTGGGTAGCTAACTCGTACTCTTTCCCCCAGTTGGTGCCGCTATAAAAGCAAAAGACACAAAAACATTCAGCTTAATTCGCTGACTATTTAAGCTATCTAATTGTACTTTCCATTGACAAGTGCCAGGTTTCTATTGTTCCACAAGTGACAGTTTTCAAATGACAGTTGTCAATGACAAGTTCTTTCAAAAACAACAACATTGTTACTTTGAGTAAACTTCATCTTGGTTTCGTTATCCGTACATGAAGTTTTCAGGCAGTGTAAAGGTTTGAATTTTTTTGTCAGTCGATTGGTCTTTTTCCACATAATCCAAGGAAGAATTATTATTTTTTTTTTTCATTACAAAATCGATCAAGAAAACTATTCTATTATAATCTCTTTGATAGGACTCAATAAGGATTATTTTCGCTATTTTATTGTATATTTTAAGAATATATAGCTACATCTTCATGAATTGTACAAAATATAATCTTCATCATAATTTCGTACAAACTAATTTATAATTAATATCATATCTTTATTTGGAGAGTTCGGTACTTAGTCGCCTTAGAACAGGCGGCCGCCAAAATCGGATTAAAGGATATTTAACATCTAGCGACCACTAAGGAAGGCGCCAACTTCATCAATGGAATTTCATAGCGCATTCAAGATTATAGAATATACCCATTAACAATCAGTCTGTTGCACTTCCAATTTACGGGATTGTGGACACCTGACAATTATATAATCCAATTACAACCGTGGTCATTGTAGTGAACACTTGCTGATTGGGTGTTGATAAACAATTGCTCATATTATCTAATTTGGAAGTTCACTTGGCGGAAAGAAAAGTATTATTTGATTAGCTGGAATTGCTTTGAATTTTTAATCTGTAACTATTTCGTTTCAGTATACAAAGTTCAAAGATAAGAATAATTTTTGTTGCAGAAAATTTGAACTTAAGATTTTGAAGTTTTTTAACTAAATTCCCTTTCCTCAAAAAATATACTTTTGAATATGTATAATCAAAATATGTATATGTATGTATGTCTTATTTGGAAGCAATAACTTATAAACGCTTTGAATAAGACGAATGAAATGTGTCGTGTGATCATTTCATTAAATTGTGAATGAAATCAGTTGAAAAGATTTTTTTAGTCAGACAATTAAAAAATAAATCAACACAAATAATTATAAGAATGAAAAAAATATATGGATAAAATCAATTTTGCTGATTTAGCATCTAAAATATAGATTCATGTCAATTAAAGTGTTGACCATCGATTAGTCTATTACTTTCACAGATATATAAATGGAACAATGCAAATTTTCTTAAAAATTATAGAAATAATTTCCCTTTTAATCATACCATATTGCAGAAAATATTCAAATACTTTAAGAGGGTGCCAAATGATAGGAATACATAATTTTAACCCTTTTACTCCGTTTTTCGTCGATATGCGATTCAGTGAATGGTCTATATATTTTGGCGATCGTCAATGGACCATTTATATTTGCACATATATAATTTTATATCTGTGAATATAGTATTAGGTTGGTGCGTATGAAATGTCGGATTCTTAAGTGATTGTATAAAACTGCATATCTTTCTTCAAAAGCTGTTTATTCAATCAAAGTATGCTCCATTCGCTTCAATACACTTCTCCCAACGAGATTTTAAAGCGTAGATGCCTGTCTTAAAAAAATTTTGGTCTTTAGAATTAATAAACTCTGATATCGAGTTTCTTAGACTGTCTTCATTTTCATAGTGTTTGCCCCTTAAAAACAGCTCTAAATGCTTGAAAAAAATGAAAATCGGTTGGCGAGAGATCCGGTGAATATGGTGGATGCTGCAAAACTTCATATTCCAGTTCGTTCCAGCTTATTTCGCTCTGTCAGTGCGTGCGGTACCCACTTGTCCATCTTCTTAACCTTGCCAATCTCAGAAAGGTGTCTCAATATCGTTGTATGGTCAACTTTCATCCTGATAGCAAGTTCCCTCGTGGATACGGCTGGATCCGCTTCCACTAGAGCCTTCAGGTCATCATTCTTCACAGACGTTTTGGGTCTTCCGCGCGGCTCATTTTGCAGTGAAAAATCGCCAGTCCGAAATTTTTCGAACCAACGCTCCACTTTCCGATCGTTAACCGTATTCTCACCAAACGCTTGGTTTATGTTGCGTGCAGCTTTTGCAGCACTATTACCAAGTTTGTACTCATATAAGAAAATGACGCGAATGTCGGCAGAATTCATATCGGCAATAAACTCAAAAGAAATAACAAAAGGGAAGACCTTCGAGAAAACCTATTTTGCTGAAATGAGTCTCTGGCAATGGACAAAACGACTATGAATGAGGTTATGCCAAAGAAAAAAGTTTAACGAAAACAGGGAGACAAACGTCCGCATGTAAAGAGAATCCGACATTTCATACGCACCAACCTAATACTTTAACTTTCTTATTTCTTATACTTTTTTTCACATAAGCTTTGGTTCCTTTTTTACGTTGGTAGATATAGGCATGTATTGGGTTGTTCGGATAGTCATTTTGTATTTTTTTGTCAAAATGAAAAGAAATTTTCGTTTAATGAATAAATTATTTATTAAATTATAAAATTGCCATTCTGGTCTAATACCTTTTGCCATATTTTTGGTAGTAACATGATTACACGCTCATAAAAGTTTTGGTCTTTGCTGTAAAAAAAAACTGATCGAGGTGGTTTTTGGCCTCCTCATTTGAAGGAAAAATTTTGCAAATCAGTTCTGGTACTGATGTACTGTTAACACATCTTCTCCACACATATTGGCTAATTTATTTCTGGCTTGAACAGCATTTTTACCTTTTATAGCAAAAAAGAAAAAAATGACGAAAATGCTGTTTATTGCTCTCCATATTTAAAAGAGCACCATCCAAAAAATACTGCGAAGAATCAGCTGCACTTTTTTCACACTCAAGCCTTGCTATATCAGCTCTTAAAACATAAAATGATTTTGCGGTTTAAGAATGAAATTGGGTGCGAAAAATGCAATTAAATCCTTTGTCAGGAAAAAACGAAATTACTTTCCGAACAACCTAATATAATTTTATTCGCAGTTAAATAGTTAATTATACCTGATGTGTTATATATATATATGTGTGTGCGTGTGTGTGTGTGTTTAATTTCAGTTAGTTTCCATAGAAATACAAGTAAACTATACCGTATTGTATGATATTAAAAATCAATCGTAATATTCTACAATAATACTGAATGTTTAATAATGTCATGCAATATCACGTCATATTATACAAATTCTAAAATAAATGTTTTATATTTTAATGATTATTTAAAAAATATATATTCCGTTATAAGGAAATTCCAATAAAAGAACAGTGAGGAAATACAGAAAGGGATTCTAATTGAAATTCTTTTGGATTATTTATGAGAGAGAGCTAATAATTATTAGAAACTTTATTAAATTGCGGCAGACACATTTATTAAATATTTCTGTAGCTTTATTACTTGCGTGCAAACATGGCATGTCTGTAAAATTAAATCACTAACTTTTTGAATTACTTCCTAAATCTCTTTTAAGATTGAATGCAGCACGTTATACAGTTCTTGTTATATAACTCGAAGTAGGATTATACTTTCGTAATCACTCTACCCAGTAAATTATCAAGTAAAAGAACAAACATATTTATCCAGTGAACCATGAAATGGGGCAATTTATTTTCAGAAGTTGGTTTATTTCCCGTCTCAGAATGGTCTGGTTTTGTCGGTCTTATAGAACTGTGAGTTTGATTGCAGTTAAAGCGAAATGAACTATTTACCATAGTTGACGTACAACTGAATTAATATTCTATTTCTCAAACGAATAATTGCTAACATATATACTAAAATTATCTGTGTACAGTTTGATTTTTTTATCAAATGGGAATTTTGATAAATGAAAGTATTTCCACTGCATACACTGGGTATATCAAAAACCTTTAACTCAGCTTTTATTCTTTAAATATTCATCATAGACATATGTTGTAAATTAGAAAGTTTCGTAAAAAGGTGCAAAATGCTAGACAATCGATTAAAATTCCCAGAAAATTAAACTTAAAAAACTCAAAATTTAAATTTTTATGTGGATCTCGTACATAAAAATTCCTAGTGAGTAGAATATACCCCATCCTCTAATAAGGTCATGTACAAAAGTTTTGAATTTTATAATAAATTCTCTCAAAGCTATGTTAAAAGAAAGTTAGAGAAAGGTCAATTACAAATTAAAATGCACATTTTTGCAGCTTCAGTGCAGATGACGCAAAGCAGGAATACATAATGAGGAAATAAAATATACTCTAAATCTTTAGTTTTAAATACAAATTTTAAAATCTATTTTTCCTTAAAAATACTTTAATATTTTCTAGAGTGAATTAAAGAACAAAACTTAAAAATAGCTCAGTCAATGAATTTGCAGGTTGGAGTTTTTTTTTTTTTTTTTCTTTCTGTAATTTTATTGACACAAGAGCCATGTTGTTATGATGCACCAAACTGTATGAATTTGTAAGCTTTGAAGGTTATTCTATATCCCAAACTTTTTAACTGTTATGCTATAGTTCAAACTTACCCAATAAAGTATTCAATAATTTGTTTTTGAGGCAAACATTAAACTGAACATTCAACTGATTTTTTAGTTGTTTTGACTAACATTGTGGATTTTTTTTAATGAGTCCTATAATAACAACATAAATTTTAATGATATAGCCAGATAAACTGGCCACTAAAATCTATTAGAATATTTTATGATGTAACCAATGAACATCAGGAATAAATTTGAATCTTGAACGTTTTATTCTTAGTATTAATATGCTCATTGTATATCTTGTATTATAAAACTGATAAAAAATTTTACTAATAATTTACTTTTATTTTGAATCACATTTGTGATAGAATTATCCTCTAAATCCAAAATTTCTCGCTAGATAGTGATATAACCACGTTGCATGTAGCCATTGTTTTATACCTATACACCACTTTCGTAGCTGTACCTGTTTGCTGTCATTCTGAAACGAAGGTGTGTGTGTAAAAAATAATTAGGCACTATGAAAAATAAAAACATGGAGAGCATTTTTTTTTTAATTTTTAAAATAGCAATCGCCATAACTAGTAATGCATTTACCCCACTATAAGACAAGATGGTCAATACATTCTCAGAAAAAAAAGTTAACGGTTGCCAACGGAATCATGATTGTACCAAAGTGCTGTGATGTTATTAAATTTTGTACGACTGATTAGGCCAAATTTGTCTTTTAACATGTGTTTATTATTTATATCACGGACAATACACAAAGCAGAAAAACCATTTATAAGCATATAAGCACGAATAATTTCATACATTACAATATTTTTAAATAATTTTCGCGACAATCATTTAAATCCAAAAGACAGAACACTAACATCAGGCATGAATGCCTTTCGCTTTCAACAGCATAACACTACTCACCACATTCATCCTCCAATCTCGCCGAACTTCTCGGCAACTAGCGACATACTCCATCATCGTACCTGTGTGACGTCATCATAATTCCCTTCTAAGTCAATATCGTGGCGATACCTATTGGCTGTGATGACAGTTACCAGATCAATTCTTTACAGTGTGCATCTCTTCGTCAGACCATTACACCCGGGCTTATACTTTCAGTTGCAAAGCTTCAATAAATAAGATTGACTATTTTATGAATGTAGGGGCCCGTATAACTTTATTCTAGGCTTCAAAAATATGGAAATGACAAGGAGACACATCTGGACTGTATGGCGTATGTATAAGGGATTTTCAGATAGCATTTATTTCATTCAAACTTATATTCATGCGGCATGTTTATGAATTATTCACATCAGACATTAACGCATGAGTTTTTACTCATTCATGATCTTTATGTAGCAAAAAAGCACACTACAGCAAGTTGTCCCCCTTTCTTAGTTCCCCTTCCTTAACAGACAAATGACGGGGCAGTGAACATTTACTCTGTACCTTCCTGATTCCAAATAGAAGACATTTTTATTCACGAACATTCCTACTTTACCAACTTCTTCAATATACTCATTATATTGTGTCCGTTTTCATTTGACTGTCCCTTATACATTGTTTAAACGTGTTGTAATAATGAATTTTCCTATCCTTCAAAGAGAAAAAAATGTATAAAAGTATAAAGGTAGGGATATTAAAAGATAAAATCAATTAAATATTCAATAATATAATTTAAGAATTATTAAAAATTTGCAAGTTTGTTGAATCAACCTAAAAAATAAAAAGCAAATAATAGAAATGAAGAAAAACAAGTCTGGCTCTTCAGCTCCATTAGTGCAATGCTCTAAATCACACTAAGAAAAATAAAATTATTTTTGCTTTAGCTTTACTTATAGCTTCAATGCTCTTTAAGTTAATTTTTGTATTTCATTTTAAGTCCCAATCTCTATTCCTTTTTATTTCGATTCCCAAAGAAAACTTTCAGCTTGTTTCTTGAATTTCACGAAATAATTTATTCAACATTTCTTCCTAAGATTTTCTAATCCATGCGTGCTTTTACAAGGTCTTCAGAGATTATTTGGATTTTCAGGGATTAACTTTTATAAGGTGCGGAGATTTAGCTTTTATTCCTAATTATGTATAATTGGATTTCGCAGATGGTACAATACAGAAAATTCGACTTTTTGCTGTGTTTAGTTATGTTTCGAAGTATGTCGCCTGAGATTTGGAGATTTTGCTAAATAAACAAAGGATTTCTCCTTTCATTTTTTCCTCTTATATATTAAGCATAGATTAAATAAAATATTCGAAATGATTTTAAAATAAGAAATGGAAAGATTATAAAGATTTGAAAATGATTAAAAGAAAAATTTAATTTTTATTAGAAAAATTTATTTAAATAGATTTGAGCAATAAGGATACAATCAAATTTTTGAATGAGTTCTACCAATAGCAAAAAAGTCTAGAAAAGTCATTTAATTCTATAAATTTTATTGGATGCATTTATTATATTTAAATTGGAGGCTTATGCATTGAAATTCCTTATTTGAAGAAAATTTATTTTGTTATAAATATGTTAGAAAAATACATTTATAACCAAATGTATCAATAATATATTTTTATTTAAGGAAAATTTATTTGTGAATATTATACATTAAAAGATATAATATGTAAATCATTTCTATTTCCTCAATACATTTTCTAAAATTATTAAATGAATAATTTAATAAAAATAGTTACGGAAACTATATGAATAACTAAATTTATTCATTTAGGGCTAAAAAATAAATATTTTAACTAATAAATTCAATTATCGAATTCAAATTTGAACATGATTTCAGGACATTTTAAATGTGCGACTTGAAAAAGATTAAATATCTTACTCATGCCATTTTAAATATTTTTT
>JAPMOQ010043878.1:38061-77976 GCA_026543055.1 Argiope trifasciata | reverse complement strand
CCAGGAGAGTCGCTGCAGGCGATGTCGTGCTGTCAGTAAAGGCACTCGAGTCGGTCTTCTGCTGTCATAGCCCAAGGAAGACAAATTTCGCCACACAATCCTATCGGACACGTCAATCGTACGTCCCACATTGATTCCTGCAGTCATTTGACGAAGTGTTGCGTGTCTATTAACATTGACCATTCTACACAGACGTCGGCGGTCTCGGTCGTTAAGTGCAGGTGGTCGCCCACTGCGCTGTCCATGATGGGATGTGATGCCTGAAATTTCATACTCTCGGCACACTCTTGATACTGTGGATCTCGGAATGTTGAATTCACTAACGATATCCGCAATGGAATGACCCATGCGTCTAGCTCCAACTAACATTCCACGTTCAAAGTCTGTTAATTCTCGTCGTGCCGCCATAAATCACGAAAAACCTGTTCACATGAATAACTTGAACACAAATGAAAGCTCTGGAAAACGAACTGCGCATTTATACTTTTTCGCTGCGATACTACTGCCATCTGTATATTTGCAAATTGCTACCACATGACTTTTGTCACTTCAGTGTATAACTTAAGCTTCTTTTTTTAATGAATTTTTCAACAATATATTTGGGACAAAACAATAAAATTTAATCTTCAAGAGCACGTCAAAGGGAAAAAGATTAGGTTTTATCAGCGTGTTACCAACATATTGACTGAAGTTCAAATTTAAAAAGAAATAAACTATTATTGAAAAATGTAACTTTCCGCACGTGATTGGGTAAAATAAAATAAAATAAATACAAAATGTGTATTTCTAAAAAAATAAAATCAAAGCAAAGGTTTCTATAATCGTCTGCGATATCTAAATCATTAATTAAATAAATGCTCTTAATTTACGGTAAACCTGATTGAATTTATATAGGATAGGCATTTATATTCGGTTCCAATGGCCAATTTGTAAAATATTAGTAATAGGTACACATATTGTTTAGCACTGTTAGATTAGTCTAAATGTAGTTAATAATTACATTTGATGTGGCTTGAGTCAAACAATGCATTGATTTATAATGAGTTTTAGATTTCTTCATAATTTGCTCTGTGAGCCATATTTTACCAAATATCGTTATTAATATTTTAAATAAAAGTTGTTACATCAATCAATCATTAAAACTGACTATCTTATAAAAATAAAAGAATATTATTATGAAACGTGTTTCGTGTTCCTTTCGATCTTTCTGCCCACCATTAATTTTAAGATATTAATTTTAGGCCGATCGATCCCCGGAATTAATCCAAGACTGATAATCAAATAAATATGTGTTTGTGTATATGAATGAATGCGTGCCTGTGTGTGTTAGGACACTACACACCAGACCGTATGATCTAGAGCGCCCGCACTTTGTATTTACATATTTACTTTAGAGGATGAAAAAGTATACCTTGAGGAATTTTTTTAAAACTTTAATTAGTTAAAAATTAAGCTAACATCTGAAAATTTTCTGCAATAATTACCGAAAATATTTCAGCACAAAATTGTTTGTTAAATCCTCTTAAAATGACTTTTTTTTCATTGATAACAATGTTTTAGCCTGTAAATTAAGTTTCTTTTTTGAATGAATTAAAAAAAAATACTTTAATTGTATTTTACAAAAATTACTTTCTCACAAAATAAAAGGAGAATTTCACCTGCAAGAATACGTTAAGAGTTATCAGTGCTTTGCAGTTACTTTGACAAATCTTATATGGAATGATTAAAAGAACTCTTATTGCAAATTAAACCGAGGAAACCATCGTGAACACAGAGGTGTGGTGTTCACGACGGGTTAAAATTGAAGCGTAATGTTGTGGGATAAGTATTAGACGCGATATTTTCCACATAATTTAATAACAGCTGATTGCAAATCAGAGAGATATATAGTACCATGAACAAATAATCGTAAGATTCGTGATTCATTATCAAGAATTTTCTCAAGACTGATTAACCATAATTATAAAACTATCAATTATTCGGCAATTCTAATTTTTTGGAATTTCATATTTCTTCAAATTTGGTGGCAAATGATATATTTTTTATATTTTTTTAAACAATGTAGTGTCAAAAACGTTTTCCTGAATATATCTTAGGGTCAATTGAGTGTATAAAATTCTATATAAATATAAAAGTATGTAATTCAATAAAATGAATATATATTTTATAATTTTACGTAGTATATATATCGACAGAAAAAGAATATTATATTTTACATAGTTAAAATTCATACGAAAATAAAAGTAAATTTCAGGATGAATTTGATACCCTTTTATAAAACATATTTTTTGGATAAAGAAGAAATGGAATTTTTAAAATACATATACTTTACTGTATATAAAATTTCAATAATGAACAATTTTGTACTCTGTATTCAGATTTTTATAAAAACATAATTGATGTTACTATTTATTAGGCTCTTTTGCTATTTATTGATATTTAATCCTTATTAACTTAAATTTTTTTCAATTTCCTTATTAATTTAAAAATTTCAAATTTTACAAGATCTGAAACTAAATTATAGACACACATAATAGGTCGAAAATAACGGCGTAAAACTTTATAGTATTAGCATAACATATATGCCTATCAAAATTCTAAGCGTAAAAAAATTTGATGGAGAAATGTTAAAACAGCAAATTACATAACATATATGATTGAAAAATTTTAGCGCACCTTAGAAGCAGCCAGTTTTAAGTGAAGACTTTTAACTTTGATTAAAAATCTTCTTAATGAATTTTAAACCAGTCAAGACATACTCATTACTCACTCACTAATGATGAAAATTTTCGACGTCAGATTTCATCTTTTTACATGAATTCCGTATTTCAATAACCATTTCTGAGTGATTCTTTCCATGGCTTTATTTATTTTCCATCAGTCACGACCGTGGATTGGCCTAGATTGGAAAAGCAGTTCATCGAAGTGGAAACTCAGTTAAACATTAAAAATAAGTGAGAATTTTGGAGGAAAAGTTCTAATGGAGTATTTAAAGAAATTTTAAGAAGAGTATTCCATCTTCAAAACAAGTTTTATGGTTAAGTTTTAAATTTCTTAATGGCTTTTGAAAGTGATCCGAAGTGAACATATTAGTTCCTTCAAAATATGTTTGTATGAACTAAAAAATATTTTTTGAGAGAACTTCATTTTAGAATGCAAGTCACATAATTTGGAAAAATGTAGTTAGCTCCTTTTAGACTATTAAAATAATTTTTGACGTGTGTTGCCTGAAATATTTTTTGAAAATAGGGTACTGCTTAAAATTGCATAACAAATCAAGTTATTTTTTATGATATAAAAACTGCAAATTTCAAAGCAAGGACATATATATTGCGTGACGTAATATCTTACTCTCTCTCTCTCTCTCTCTCTCTCACACACACACACATATATACATAAGAAATAAAAAATACAGCAGTTTGAAATTTAAATTTGGTAATTTATAATTGTACATTTCACACTTTTTTACTAAAAATCTTCAACTATAAATAATACTCATATTCTTCTGCTTTCTGGCTTAGCATTAAAAAAACTATTAAAACTCAAAGTACTTTTTTCCTTTGATACATAAGATTTAATTCTTTTTGAAAACAGACAAGTAATCGTTAATTTTATTTTGATTATTAATTTTAGCTTTAAGAATGATATAAATTTAAAATTCCTTGGAATCTACATATGTATTTAATCCCAAGTTCACTGAATTGACTAGTGAATTGAAGTCATGAATTTTTTAAATATTTTCTAGAAAATTCGAGTCTTCTTTGATAATATAAAATATATCTCGGTTTCGCATTTAGGAGTTATGTTTCTGCTTTCAGTCAGCGATCATCTGTTCCTGTACCAAGACGAAGATGTTAAATTTGACAGAGAACTTGAGTCGATTTGCCAAACAACTCTTCAGGTTCTCTCCGGTCTCAGAGAGCGAACCAAAGCTTAGCTGTCGGCATATATTGGAGGTTGGGTTATTTTTCTTTTTTTTTCAATTATAAATATTTATATAATAAATATTTTATATAGTAAATATTATGATTTCTGAAAACGTAACATTGTTAATTATAGCTTAATATAAAGAAAATTTCATTCATTTCCTACTTAGGCCAACATATATTTTTTATTTTAGTTACTGTTTATCAAATAATTATCAAAAAAAATCATTAAATATAAAAAAAATGATTTTTGCAAGAATTGACCTTGCATTCTTCACCTTCATGTGAAAAAACCAAAATCCTTGCATTTTAACGTATGAGCTACTGCCTGCGGATTTAAATTATCATTATAAGATGCTAAAACTCTATTTAAATAATTGAAAATCAATTTAATTTAATGAATGAATTAATATTTAAAAACAAAAAACTGTATTAACATCTATTAACATCAAGTGTTATCAACTACAAGTTTAAAAAATATATTTTAATTTAAATGGATGAATAAAAAGTATTTCATTAACGACAAAAAGTTTGAATAAGATATACAAATAATTATATACAGTGAGTATGAACTAATAGTATTAATTAAAAAATTTAATTTTCCTGTTAATAAATGTTTGCCCAAAACGGTTAATTTAACGATTAATTATTGCCTTTAATTTATTCGGCGTTAAAATTCAATCAATGCTTAATATTCTACAGATATTTGGGATAGAGAGCAAAAACAGAAAATAATAATCGTACTTGTTAACCCTTTGACGGTTAGGGAAACCAGCAGTTTTTGTTTCCTTAATTCGCGCAGTAGTACGAGTAAACAGTAGTCGAAAGTGGCAGCTGTTTTCCACCGCCGTTCTTCCGAAAATGTCACCTTTCTCTGGCTATGCCGTAGATAGCTCGCCTAACGCGTTTTAAAAAAATTCTGAAAGTATTTATAGTACATAAATAACAGTTTTCACGTTCTTAAAAACAATTAATGATTGATAATTATTATATAGTGAATTATAAGTAATTATAATCAATTACATAAATAAAAATAATTATAAATATAAGACAAATATTAAATTGAAAGGATTAAATAAATACAACTAATGTAAAATTTTATGAAACATGTAATATATTATTAATAATATTACCTAAAAATCTTTTTGTGTGTGATATACTTTAAAACAGGGAATTGCACATAATGGGGCATTACAGTCTTTACAATAAGTACGTGTTTCACGACGAATTCTTTTTCCATTGGCATCATTTTTGCTGCAACATACCACGCATCGTCTAGTAGGTTCTTTCTTCTTTTCTGTGGATGGAATATAATCAGGAAAGTGGCGTGCTGACAATCTTAAAGTATTCGAAACTGTTTCAGTAGGTTTTGATTTTAATTGTCTGTGAGTGTGATATTTTTCAATAATTCTTTCAGCTAATTCAATTCTGAATTCCAAATTTTATTTTTTATTCCCCTTTTTTTTCCACAGCTGGAAAGCATTAAAAATTGTTATGTCCAATAAATAACGAAATATTTTCTTGTAATACTTTCTTTGACGAGATCGAGTAACATCATAATATCCAATTTGCTGATCCATGCGATCTACACCACCCATCGTATTATTGTAATCTAAAACAATCTTAGGCTTCTCTATTTCCACATTTTTCAATTTATTTGGGACTTTTGCGATTTCTGGGTTATGAATGGAGCTTATAAAATGAACATATTTTTTATCTCTCCATCGCATGATCATCATTTTACCTCTTTGGTAGGCAAGTAAGTCTCCTTTTTTAAGCTTTTCTGTTTTCAGTTCCTTCGGCAGATCTTTTCTGTTCGGTCTTAATGTTCCAAAAAAATCAGTTTTAGATTTTAATAACATTTCCCCTAACTCCGGAGAGTTGTAGTAATTATCCATAGTAAGGCAGTATCCTTTGTTTAGTAGCGGTTTAGACAATGTCAAAACTACCTGAGTAGAAAACGAACATTCTTTATTTTCTTCAGATATATCTGTGCCTTTACCGACATAAATTATAATAGCCCACACATATCCACTATGAGATTCACACAACATAAACATTTTGATACCGAATCTGGCCCTTTTAAGTGGTAAGTATTGTGTCCAAGAAAGTCTCCCTTTATACAGCAATAGACTTTCATCAATACATATGTCTTGTTCGGGTGTATAAACTTCTGAAAATTTTTTCTGTAAGTAATTTAAAACGGTCCATGTTTTTTTAAGTTTTGGATGAGGATGAGAAGAATCAGTGTTTTCATTCCTATCAAAATGAATAAATTGCATAATAAGGTCAAACCTTCTGGAACTCATGAGGTTAGAAAAACTAGGAGTTTCAATTAATTTTCTTTTTGACTAATACATTCTTACAGTTGGTTTGGTAATTATTCCTTGCAAAATTAATATTGCAAAAAATACTCTCAATTCATTCGCATTAATTTCACTCCAATGATGAGTTCGGGAATGTTCTTTGCTTTTAAATTTATTTAAATTTTCAGCAGCAAAAATGTTGGTTTCAGTTACAATATGGTTAACAATTTCATCAGTAAAAAACAGTTCGAAGTACTCTAGTGGATCAAAAATATTTGTCACGCTCGCTTTCATGCCCACATCACCAGTAAAACTAAATCGACTTGGAGCATGAGAGCTTGAATCAATTTTACACCATTGACGAACACTCGAAAAATCTTCCTCATCGCTTGAATCGTCTTCTGAGCTTGATATAATGTGAACAAAATCTTCATCAGAATCAAAACTTGATAAGCTTTCTGTATCACAATCATAATCATCATCATAATTATCTAATTTTCGCTTTTGAGCCATTTTACTTTTCAAACACTCTAAAAAACGCGCCAAAATACTCATTAAAAGAACAAGGTATAAAAAAAAATTTCCCATTTCATGATGAAAAGAAATTTATGGAACCCGTACTGCCATCTATAGACAATAAAACTAATTAAATTTGGAGTAGGATTCGTTTGTAACATAATCAATGCAGAATAATAAAGGCGAACGAGCTCAGCTCGTCAGCGCGCATTGGGGAAAAATCTGACTACGCGAGTTGTGCTCGTTTGTAACCATTTCGGTCGAAATCTTGCTCGCGAGCTGAACTCGTTTACGCGCATTATTAAGCACGATTCGATTGCGAGCTGAACTCGTTCATAACCATTAAAGGGTTAATAGCTGACTGTAGAGGGGAACTTTTCAAGCAGTGAAGAGTAAGTAAAATAATAATTTGAAGTGAGGTTTGTGAAATGTCGAATGAAGTATTCTATAATCTTGTAACGCCAGCTGACAGGAGCGCAGAGCCTGGGTGATAAAACATTACACTTAATGTACAATAAATTCAATGTTGAAAAAAGTATCGAAACCATGTGAATTTGAAATGTAGTTTAAACTGAAGAAAATATAAATATCATCCTTTATGAAAGACATTAAAAAAAGCTGCTTAGCACATTGCGGAACTTTTAACTCTATCAACAGTGAAGGATTCCAAGCATCCATTTAATGAAGCTACGATGAGTGACATACACGTCTGAATATAAAAATTTATTTACCTTTCTTTAAACATGATTGTTTGAATACCTATGGCGCATGCTTTGATCATTAGAGACACTAACCTACATGACATTAGGAGACGGAGTGGGTTATTTTATCAGATCTTTCTATGGATCTCCAGGCATATATTTGTCCGGTCATGCAGCCGTCAGTTAAGCAAATTGTGTATAAAAGATAATATTAATTACTACATTATATTTATATATGTTCTATTAATATAAAATAAAATTTATAATCTGTTGGAAGCATTAATATAAGAATTATGAAAAAAAAATGTTTTTTAATGGATTTTAAACTTTGGTCTCAATTGATTTTAAATGCAAAAATTAATCAGATGATAAATGGATATATAATAATCTTTTATGTAAAATTATTCTTTAATTAAGCATTTTATTTATAAAATATTATCGATTCCGTGTATATGAACTAATCCATTAAAGAAGAACTGGTAACCTTTACTTAATAAATAATTCTTACTTAGAATTGTGTTGATTTTTTTTCTGCAAATATTTACTATTTTACTGTCAGATTTACGGAATTTTGAAATGTCAATTCCTGTTCAGTATACTAATTCGTTTTTTTCTTCAGAATTTAAGCTAGCATATATTTGGAAAAAAATCCATTCAAATTCTAATAAAAGCAGGCAAACAAAGTATCATATATATTTTATTTAGCATCATGACGTAGTTCACATGTTTATTTTCATCTGCTTAGTAAAGAGCACGTACAACACGATACTTCGTTTTTGTCACGATTCCTCGTCTTCATGTTTTTCAATGAATGTTTAATGCTCATGATCAATAAACTGACATAAAGTACTCAGTCGAAGTGAAAATTGTGTTCTTTTTGAAAAAAAATGTAGTCACAACAAAACAGCGAATGCATATTCTAATATTTTCTAGATGCTTCAAATATTTGAATGCTCACATCTTATAAGTGATATCGGAAATTGCTGAAATAAGAATATATTTATATGCATGTACATCTCCAATAAATGTTTACATTTTTGACATCTCCTTCAAAAAATGAAGAAACGTGCGTATCTAAAAATTCAACTTGGGATTATCCCAATTCTAATAAATAAAGAAAAAGAATGGTAAATCCTAAGCTTAGTTTAATCTTTTTATTGATTTAATAGCCAATAGAGAAATAATATAAATATTTTTAGAATAAAGAACTAAATATTCTTTTTATAAAAATATGATAACATTTTTACTTTTTATGAAAATACGTGTAAACTTCAAAAAGACTTTCAGATCAATAAAATATTCTACAAATAGAGCAGTTATTTGCTCTCTCAAGTGAATTATGGGGAAAACTACAGAAATAGACTCTTTAAATTCACCTAATCATATCTTACAGTTAATAAATACAAAAAAAGCATTGTAACATAAGTAATAAATATCTTTCAGAGAGACTCAAATTTCATATTAATTGGTATATATGAGATAACTGATTGAAATAAATAATATTTCATTTATCAAAAATACAAGAACTGAAATTTCCTTAAAATTTTTATTGTGATTGGGCATATGAGAGCCATGCAGTAGGCAGATGCAAATATTTACGAAGTGCAATCCAAAAACATTTTAGAAGAAAAATGAAAAGTGCTTTACTAACAATAGACACATGATGCAAATAGCAGTTAAGAGATATACGTGGCAGTCATTTCTCTAATAAACACCAAATTTGTTAAAGCATTTAAGAAATCGCTGGACCAATTTGTTGAACCAGTCTTGGTAAAAACCAGTTCCTTTCTTATTAAACCAATTCTCCATCCCCTTTTGAATAGCATCATTCTGATATGAATCTTATTTCTAATCAATGTTTCATCAATGCCAAGAGAAGGAAATAGTCAACAGGAGCCAAATCGAGGCCGTATGGGAGATGGCTCCAGGATTCTCACCTAAATGATTCCAGCAATTTATCTGCCTTCTTCAAAAGAGCTCCATTCTCATCTACACTTCAACAATTCTTCTGTGATGGTCCGATAGAGAAACATTCTTGGCCCATAGAAATCATATCACGGCTATGCGAGAGCACTTTCCCTCTGCCCGCTTCAAAAGAACGACACCCTTTCACCATCTGTTGTAATAGACTTCAACGATTTGTCTGTGAAATTCCTATGGGCACCCCATTTTTCACCCATAGAAATCACATCACGGTTCACATCTTTGTATGAAGAGACTGTTCTTGCCATTACTGCCGCTGTTTCAGGTCTTGGTATTAACACTATCTGCTCAAATGACCGGTCTCGGACAATTCGAGCGATCTGTCTCCACTCTGGGTAACAATATTCCCTTCTACTATTTCTACATTCCAAAAACTGCTGCTTGTAAGCCTTACTTTGGATCACACCTCGTAAGAAACATATTTACAATAAAAACATTAGACAGTTAGTAAAAAATTCATAAAATTCGAAAAAGTAACCAAATGAAAAAAAAAACGGTTTGCAAGTCTAGCATTGATTGGTAGCGAGATTTTTTTAATATAAGAAAAAAAAGTAAAAATGTAAAAGAATATAGCAGATGGCACTGGCACTAACGACTTAATTGAAAATAAGCAAATGAAAATGCAATAATAAATACTTACCCTTGCAATTCAGAGCCACTTCTCATTGTATTCCATGATAGTGAATAAGTATTCTGAGAAGGAAAGACTAAGTTTTATTGGTGAAACTGTTTTACATGAACCAGGGATAAACGACTGTTATACTGCTTAAATTTCAATTTCAGAAAAATGTGATGACTTGAAAAGGGCCTTTAACAATGGCAGATCTCATAAAGCTGTTTAGTGATTTGAAGAAAGTGGATAGTTGGTGGACAATGTAAGACCGTGATGACATAGTCTAAGGTACATACAGAAACATTAGGTATTTGTTGCAGACTAAGTGTAAATATTAGTGTCAGAATCCGTTGCCGGGACTAGTAGTCTAATTAAATCAGGCAAAAGCCAAGTTTCCATGGCTTCCTTTGTCTCCAAATCTGATGCCAGCAGACTAGCATGCTATAAAATGCGTCATACAGCCGCCATATGCAGCCGGACATGCTGCACTCTTTCATTGCTTTATTTGCGACTCGCCTGTAATGGGTAGGCATTATTGGTGGTGATCATTTGGGACACGTATTGCTATAAAAAGGATTTGGTAACATTATTTTGATTATTTGCTTTCTTTCACTTATGGACAAATTGCCACCTATTGACCGTTTTCTGAATTATTTTTTTTTTATCTTAAAAAATTCCGTGACATATTGATGATAAATCTGCAAAATGTTTTAATTTTAATTTTGTTAATTTTCAGGGCTTTATAAATTTGTAAAGTTTTCACGAACTTTTTGTCCACTCTGTATATGTGAATCAGCACGTTTTTGCCGCATGTATTTGTGTTTATAAAATCAAGATGCTCTTTAGCTACATTTCTACTTTTTTATACATTAAATGTGCAAACATAAAACATTTGAAAACTGGAAGAAAATTTTTTTCGTTGAATCTACATTTCAGTCCATTTTCAGATTAAATCTACTGTTTTTTTCTGTCTGATTGTGAATGCCATCATACATAAAAGTTGAACCTTCCAGCGGGGGCGGAAGACCAGTTCCAGCGTTGGACCAGTCATACCAACATGAAAGATCGCTCGTATTTCCCACATCCGCTATAGTAAAATGAAAAGTTTCAAAGAGGTAACTATATAAGGCCAAAGATATAGAATATAATGATGAATGAAAGGAATCAAAATCTAAGAAATATATTGTGAAGCAAAAATATTATGGGTAAAAATATACGTACACATGCATTTCTTTCATAAATTTCGGTCATTTTTTCTAAAAACACCAATAAATAAAAAGTATTTCACCGACAAAATTTCTTTTTTTTCATATCATTGCCCATATTATTTAAAACACAAGCTGAAAATTTTATGTAAATACCTCTATTAGGTTTTGAGATACTAATTTAATGGTGGAAAATTTTCATGTATATTAAAGCTTTGAAAAAATTGGAATTAAAGACAAATTTTAGATGAAAAAATATGACTCCGGATGACAAATCAGGCGTTCCTTTCCCTAAAAAAACTGTTTTGGAAACAGGAAAGTTTGAACTACAAGAAATGACGATAAAAAATCGCCAATGTCGGCGATAGACAGTGCTTTAAAGGTAATTGGATAGCTTGAGATCATTATTATTATTTTTTGTATATTGATAACAGTTTGTTTCAATATGATAGTATCAAATACAAGAATTAAAGCTTTAAAAGCTTTTATTAGATGCATTTTGAAATAACAGGTATCTCCTTTCAGACACATCACATTAAATTTAATATATACAATATGAAATCTTTCAATTTCTTCTAACTGAAAAATAAAATTCAAAAATTATTAATTAAAATATTTCGATGGATTTTATATACGAACGAATTTTTTTAAATTTCTATGAATTACATGTTTATAGAATTACTAAATTGTAAATCACAATTGCAGAAAAAGATTTCGAGTGCAATCTTGTATAAAAATTATTTCCTTTAAAAAATCGTGACATAAATGTTACGTGAAAATCTAAATGAACGAATAGTTATGTTTGTTTTCTGCTTTATAGATAAATGTTTTTTTAAAGCATTTAAATACATTTTACTGCAACTTCATTAATTTTTCAACATTTTTAATTATTCAATTTTGTTTTTACGTTAAACACTAAAACACTTTAAACAAAAGTATTAAAAAAGCAAAGTAGGAAAAAGGTTATTTTTTGTAAGTAAAAAAAAAGCCTTTATACCTCTATATTAATATAAACGTTTTTACTTTATTTTACATTAGTTAAAAAAAGTATAAATAAAGTTATTAGCAAAAATAAATTCATATTCATTCAATTTGAAATTGGATTAATTAACGAAAAACATGACAGAATTTATTTCCTTGAGAAAACAAAGAAAGATTTTTATTTGTTAATTTCAAAACGATGTTTAAAGAACTCTTCAAACGGATATTAAATTTAAAATTATTTAAAAACTTCAACAGATGGGGATTTTATATCCAGTTAGATAAAGTCTAATAAGCAATGCATTTACTTTCTTTTTGCTTTGAAATTTGAAAAATAAAATATTTTTAAAATGTAGTTTTATGAATATATTATTTCTCTATGATTTATTACGGATAAATAATGAATGGAAATATTATTCTGAGCCGAAAGTAAATTTTAAAAACCATATTGAAATTTCAAATTAACCTGCAATCCATCTTTTCAGAGGATCTAATTAAAAAAAATGATAGTATTTTTCTTATTTGGTAACATAAATAAAAAGGAGAAATTGCGAAAACCTTCACAACTACGAGGCGTAATCAAATACTTAATTTTAAAAAAGGACGGAAATTCGAATTTGCATAGTGAGCGTCCGTTTTCAAAGGAACATCCCACTTCAAAGAAACCGTCTCAGAAGAAACCTTTCGATAAGAAATCCGAAGCACGCAGTCGAGTCGAACGTCCCCTTTTCCGAGGGAATAGATTTTTCTTATTTGGAAGTAGCAATGAATGAATTGATAATCTTTGCAGTTGAAAATTCTATTGAGAAAGATTGAATTTGAATGATGCTTCGATTGTGCAATGGGGAATAGAGTTTTTATATTCTGCCTTCAACTACAAAAATTTGAACTTAGAAATTTCTATGCTGCAGATTATTTAATTCAAACTTATGGAAAAGTTTAATAGAAAAGTTTGAAAGAAAAGGAACATATTTATGATTTTATGTCACGAATTCTCTATTTCAATATTAACACACATGAAACATCATTTTGACTTCAAAATTTAGATAATTATTTCTCATTTCGCAGATTCTTACGATAAAAATATAACTTTCCTGTCATTTCTAAATATATTTTAATGCCTCTAAAACTCTTTCTTTTTTCTGGATTCTTCGAACTGGATAATGTTAAATATCCCCATGTTTAGACTTTTCACAAAGTATCTCCCTAGTTCGAAAAAAAAGATTTTTGGTAAATGCCACTTTGTCTGTCTGTTTGTGACACAGATAACACAAAATCATTTTGATCTATTTGGATTAAATTTATCATACAATCTTTAAGCAAAATTTATAGTTTTCTATCAAATTTTTAGCAAAATCCTGTTAAGGTATCCGACTACTTTTAAAAACACTCGTTATTCACAACATTGGCGAAGTTTTTTTTTATTGTTATTTCTTGTAGTTCAGTCTTTCCTCTTTTCAAAAACAGTTCATCTCTTCTGGGGAAAGAAAAGGCTTGACCTATCATCAAGAATCTCATATTTTTCAGCTAAAATTTTTCTTGAACTTCACTTTTCTCGAAAATTTAACTTCAATAAACATTCTCCACCATTAACACGATATCTCAAAAACCAATAGAGGTATTTGCATGAAAATTTCAGCGTGTATTTTAAATGATGTAGGCAATGAAATGAACCAAAGGTTTCATTGTCGGCGAGAAACTTTTTCATTTATAGGTGTTTTTAGAAAATTTTAGTGGTAAATTTATGGAAAAAATGCACATATACGTATATTTTACCCCTAACTTCTTTGCATCTCAAGATTTTTCTTAGATTTTGGTTCATTTCATTCATCACTATATTCTATAACTTGTGTACAAAGAAAAATAGGTTTGCTGCATTACAATCTTGTGTAGAGTGTTAACCGTTTTGGTCAAATTTCATTAAAACTTACGATAAGTTTTCCTATTTTTTAAAATATATTATATTTTCAAATATTTTTTTGCATTTATCGTATTTTGTACTATAACTGACAACACATCTAAAAACCATAATTTTAAATAATTTAAAAAAATCCAACTTTTCAAAATTTTTCCTCCGAACGTAGTCGGTTACCTTAAAGGAAATGTGTTTATTCGGCTGTTCAAATATAATTTAGCTCAATAAATAAAAAATGAAAAGAGCTAAATAAATAAATTTCGATACACAGAATTAGTATTTATAACCTACACATCTATCAAATATCGATTCAAATACTACAAGAGTTTAAAAGTCTACCGGCATGTATTTTTTTAACGAGATAGTGGTACCAAAGTTAGTTTCTGAAACTATAGCAATCTCTGTGCTGATTTTTTCAATCGGTTGAGAAAAGCATGTCTAAAACACAAATTCGATTTTTGGGTACTATTAATCGCTTTCCAGAGATGACACGATATACGCAATAAAACACTCAATTCAAGTTAAATGTTATTATTTTGTAACTATTGATCACCAACGATATGCAAGGTTTCTTTGGAATAAAAACTTTATTAGAGAGTATGCTAGAATGTTTTGGACTGACTACTCTCGCTGATTATCCATTTCTTTGACATAAAACCTGATGACACAGCTTCAATAATTGCTAAATATTTTCAGAAACTATTTTTCTAAACAGCACAAAATTTCCAACGGTTTTTCTGATGCACGAAAATAATTTATAATTAAATAATTTTTTTTTGTGATGACATTAAGAATCAGTTGAAAAGGCCTTGAAAATAAAAGGTTTATTTCAAGGAATATTTTGTTTCATTAAAAAAGGATGAAAGAAAAAATATATTTATGAAAAAGAAATATGATTTACACTCATAATATATTTAATTATAAAAAATGATGGAAATAAAGTGATATTTTTGAAGTCATATCTTCCATGCCGATCTTTAAAAAATCATAAAGTAAACTCTCATAAATGTAAATTAAATCTATATTGATATCTAAAATGTAAATTCAGTATTTGGTAAAGCCCATTTCTATCTAAATATTACGTTGTTCATTTTTTACTATTGAATCTGTTAATATATTAAGAGAAATAGCCCAATAAACTGTAGAAAACATTGTATTAGGGAAAGTACATACTTTAAAAAATTACACAAACAAAAATTACACTTTAAAAAAATTACACAAAGATTTGTATATTTGTTACATTTTATAATTATTTTGCCTATTCATTTCTAAATAAAACTTATTTTGCTGTTTAAAAAAAGTTTAAGATAAAATATTGATTAATTTATAAAAAAATTAAAATTAATATTGGTTTATGTAAGTAAATATAGCATACAATTATGGCATATGTCCTTTAAACCTATTTAAGTTATTTGATATAATATAGAATTGTATTATTTTGTTACCTGGTTGGCAGGGCATTGGATTCGCATCTATTAGGTTTTGAGTTCGAACCCCTCCAGACGAAGGCTCCCTACGTTTGCAGTGGCTGGTGCACTTATGGCCACGAAATCCTCCATAACGAGACGATACTACTGGGGTCACTGGTTCACAGGTTATCATTCTTTGATTCGGGTCTAAATTGCGATGTATGTGTGAATGAATTAAATGTGTGAATGAAGTTAGCCCCATAAAAACAGTTGTGGCGCATGAATAGCTTAGGCATACTCTTGGCCATAGATGGCGCTAATAAAAAAAATCGAGAAACGCTCTCTCGGTTTAAAAGAGTTGAGATCGTCAGTGGGCTTGTCTATGTCAAGTGTCCTAAGAAACAATAACAAAATTATAATGTATTACGGAATATATTTTAAATGAAAATATACAACAGTTTAAAGGGTTTATTAAAACTGATAATAAATCCTTTTACCTGCATTTATAATTATCTTCTGAATTTTTATATAAATATAGGTTTATGAAAAAGTATATACATTTTAAAATGAAGTATTTATAATTTCATTTTTCATAGAAAATATCGAAAGGGGATGACAGTCCATACAGCACATGAAAGATTCGTTGTATTATAAATTAGATGATACAGGTAGAAAAAGTAATTTGAGAAAATAATTGGATCTTAGATTCGTATTCAGAAACAATTTAGAGTCGTTGACTGAAAAATATTGAAATTGGATTTTGATAAGCAAATGGAATGCATTTTTTAATCTCAACTTTCTGTGATATTTATTTGCCAATGGGAAAATAATATATAGTGCGCGTATTTTCTCGTAGTATTAAATTATTCTTCTGTGACTGGTTTGCATCAATAAGAAGCGTCTTTTAATTTGTTTGAGGAACAACATTTAACACTAAAAGCTGTACAAATACTTTTTATTATATTTGGAAAGTTGAAATCAGCTACATTCATCACTTCCAAGAAAAAGAATCAAAGCCTTTTTATTACCGCTATAACATAGAACAATATTGTTTTAAGCAAAAAATGAAAAGCCCTCATTAATTGCAAGCACGATATATTATTTAAAGCTATTTTAGCCTTCCAAAGAGAAATTAATTGACACTTTGGTTGATCTGAGATTTGTCATGCTCCAATAAGAGCTTTTATAGTGTTCTGAATCGAGAAATTAATACAATGGAAATTATATCAATTGACTATGAGACAAAAGTTAAACTATAGATTCGTTTTAGACATTAAACTATTTCCGTTTCAGATACTTTGACATTTTTTTAATAAAAATTATTTCTGCAGATTTAATAATTCTTTTTAATACATTTATGTAATGGAAGTTTTGCACTCGAAGATTGTTTTTTTAATTTACACCCTCGTTGAATAAGAATAATTAGAAGAACTAGGACATATCGTTAAATCCCTTTTTTATATTGGTGCCAATTGCGAAAAACTCAAAATATTGGTAATTTAAATAGAAATATATATATTCCGGCAGTATGTGCTAACTTTATTAAAACTCTGTAGTTCTTTGATTTTCCAAAGGCCTAAAAGGCCGGACCTTTCAGATTTTCAGATGGGTCAAATTGTAGGATCCCGTATAGGTGGAGTAAGTGCGAACGAAACATTCCAACTTTTAGCATTCTAGTGTCACGGTGCCTTAAGTCATGATAGCATACACACAGCGCGGCCAAACAAGCACGGCAAAGCAAAATAACGGGAGGAAGGAGAAACTAATTGCAAGAGAGCTCATATGAAGATGACACTGCCACGCTCGCTTATACAACCCTTTTTACAAATATAGCGGGACACCTCCCCCCCCCCCCCCGACAGGAAAACTGTAAAGTCTTGGGCACAGTAAAACCGGAGGGCCCGAACCCTTTTTACAGGAGAGGAGAGGACTTTCACTCATTTCACAGGTAAAGTGCAGGGAGAGGAATAACTATGCTGAAGACATGACTCGAACCAGGGATCCCCAGATCACGGGGAAGAAGTATAGAACAAAAATAAAGTGGAAAAAAATATGTCATTGATTATTACACAGCGTTCCGTCATTCTTATTATCACATGTTTATGTTCTTCAAGACTAGATAAAGTCTAAACTTTCAAATTCAGAGAAAGTGCACAACAGCACCTCATGACCTCTTTCTAAGGCAAGGCATGACAATATTTCTAAACTGTACAAATTTCTAGAAGGATAAAAATGTATCTTATAGAATAATGAAGATTTCATTACTTTTTAATGAAGTTATATTGTCTATATGTCCTTTACTTTAAAGTTATTAGTAGATATGGGAAGAATTTGAGATAATGCTTAATTCATTTGCAATGTTTATAGAACAAGAAATGTCTAGAATTTCCGGTTAGCAAATTATATTTTGACATATAATTGTTCGTTATTCAAATGTCCGATAAGTAAAATTTTAGGAAAATTTCGTTGACTGACAGAAAAGTAAGGTAAAAAATGTTTTAGAAATAAAATTTTAAGCTTAATAAATGCTTACACGAGAAAAAAAAATCCTCTTTGCATTCAATAAAAGTTTACATTTGCATAGGTAGCAGTCATTCTGTATGTTATTCACGTTTTGTGTTGAGAGGAACGCTTTCTAAATTGTGGAAATACATCTTTGGAAAAAAGAAAAAAAAAGGATGCAGGAATATAGAGTAAAGTCGACTTCAAAGAGAAAGAGAAACTTCCAAATTTTTCAGCTCACGTTTTTCTTTGCTTCCAATGAAAGAATTCTCAATGAAAAGATTGACTCCCATCATCTAAATTATTGAGAAGCATTTGATTTTGAATGATACATGAGCAGGTGGAGGCTTTAGAATTTTTTTTAACATTTTTTTAGTCCCTAAAAATGTATAGATGTCTCATACATCGAATGTTTTCGGTATTAGCTATGTTCATAAAGTTTTAAGGATGAAATAAAGAAGTACAATATTAAGAAATTTGCCTGAATGCTTTTGAAAATTTAATAAACATGCATATAGTTTTTCAACACTTAAAATATATTATGTTATCCTTGCTTAAACACTAACCCTTTCTGAATCAACTTAAGTGTAACATTTTTTTTTAATTTTAATTTTCATCATTAAATACGCTTTAGATTAAAATAACCCTTAGAAACAAGAAAAACCCTTTATTCAAATAACTTAATGAAAATTTGAGAAATTTAGCATTGTTCTATATCTATCAACTAATATTTGCAATTTAAAAAGCATTCTATGAGGCATACTATACTATAAAAATATCTAATAATATCTAAGTACTATAAAATATCCCTCACAGAAATAAGCAAGATTTAAAGACATTTTCAGTTGCAGTCGAGTACACATAGTGAAGGTACAAGATCTTGCAAAATAATATGCAATTAAAATATAGGTTTTGAAGGTAGTTACCTTTTTACAGCACTATGATGACATTACTCATTTAGGAAACTTCTTGTTAATAAAAGAAAAAAAAATCGAAGCAACTGCAAATCTATATTGCTAACTCTGTCTTAATATCCATTGTAAATTGATGCTTAATTTTGTTTTACTGAAGAAACTTTAGACAGAATTATGCATTAGATATTTAATTATCTGCATACTCAATTCACATTCCTGGAGAACTATTTAGTCTATAAAAAGGGTTAATTTTATATAGAAATTCTTAAAAATTTACCTGTGATATGTTAGAGAAATTATAACCAATGATAGAAATATTACCTTGATAATAATTTAGGATACTTTCATTTCTTCTGGCTCTTATACTATAATAATTATAGCATTAAAATTTAAAATAATAACAGCCTATTTTAATTTTTGCAAAATATGTTCTCAAATAAATTTTAATCAAATTTTCAACTATGTAATATTTAACTTACTTCGAAGTTTCAATTCTTTTTACAATATTGGAGAATGTACTCTTCAAGATTGCAGAAAGAGTTAATGAAAAAAGACAACTTCCGAAAACGAAAATTTAAACTAATATTAAAATCAAACGATCATTTTGGAAAGTAAGCTCTAATGGTGTATGTTAAAAATCTATAAATAGAAGCATTCGATATTTCAGAAATGTTTTGTCTTTTAATTTCAAATTTCCTTATGACTTTTGCAAGTTACTCGATCTGAACTTATTACTTCTTTCAAAACATATTATCATTTACTAACAAATGTTTTGGTAGGCGGGAATATATTCTAACCCCCCCCCCCCCAAAAAAAAACAGTTGATAAAATTTCAGATATAAAATTTAGCTTATTTTGCATTATGGAAAGAATTTTCGTCATGAACTGCCTATATTTATTTATATGCTAAAAATTAAAAAGTTAAAATCATTATATAGTTAAAAATGTCTAAAATAAAAGTACATACTACAAGCCAATAATATGGTTATAGGGATAATGATACATCTGATGTATATAAAAAGCAATATTTATCTTTATTAAATTAAAATAAAACATTCTATTTAAATTTCTTTTTCTATTTCTGTACCAAATGTCTTCATCATTTGTATGAAAGCTGAATAATTAATAATCCTAATTTTAACAAGCTGCAATCTGATTTTATAATTAAAAAACAGTTCTAAAAATGCAATGAAGGCTGCTTTAGTTATATGTTCAAGGAGATAATGTAAGATGCTTGCTACGCCGTGATGCTATAATTTAAAAAGGAAAGAATTATTTTATTTACTTGTGTTTTTTTATCAATTAATAGTGAAAATTTGCAGATGTGGGGAATACAAAAAGAAGTTTCCATTTTACTACTAACCTAATTGTTCCCTTTTAATAAGGTCAACATCAGAAATTTGTTCTTAAGCAACGCATTGCCGGTCATATTTAATAATAATAAAAATTACATAACTTACAAATATAGAGACCGAAAAATATTTTTAGAAATCACAGTAGAAATTAAAGAATTATTTGATGATGAAATTGAGCGATAACAGTAAAAAAAAAACTTTCATAAAAACCAAAAAAAGTATATAAATCATAAGCTTTCCTTTCTCCTTTTTTCATAAAACGATTATTGCATTCTTTTATTTACCGAATACAAATAACCAATTTAATCAACATTTCCTTCCTTTTTTCGTTTCAACGACAATTATTTAGTTTCAATTAATGGTAATTAATAATTCTTCTGGATTAAAAAAATTCAGTTAATTATTAGACATATACTCTTTCCTTTTATTCGATTTAAAAAATAAAAGGAGCAGATAGTTTAGATAAATTGATTCAATTTACAAAAAGCGTGCGTTTGAAATACTACATTTTTCAATTCTTTACTTAGTGAGGGACGTTTATTCTATTTCTTTCAGCAGAGCACGTACAACATGGTTTTTCGTTTTTGTTCAAGATTCCTTATCTTGCAATGTTTTTCAATAAATATTTGAAGTTCTTATTCAATAAAACGGATTAAAATATTTTGACTAGGTAAAAATTGAATTTGCCTGTAAAAATAAAGAACTGGCCCAAAGTTTCTGGTTCTTGTGGGAATAAATGCATGATCGTTTCTTTGAAGAATAAAGGAAATTTAAAACTATAGACTCTGGATATGGTAAGTGATATCGGATATTGCTGAAATAAAAGGAATATACGTGGATGGATGTTATATTTCAGTACTCATTTTTATCGCATCCTTAAAATATGCAGACTAATTTAATGAGCTGATATCACAGAATTTTAGCTATCAATTAATTGTATTTGAGTACCAATGAATGTTAATACTTGCCAATGAATTATACCCTGATTTATCTCTGTTTTATATTTATATAAAATACGAAAGTAAAATTTTAATGTCTTTTTGATAACACAATATTTTCATTTAACAAATCATTTCTTCCTATCTTTTTCTTTTCTTTTTGAAAATCTGTCAACGAAGTCTTTCTCATTGGCATTTTATTTTTCTACATATTTTCAACCATTACTGAAGTAGCTGGAAAACTTACGTAAACTGATGGCATGTGCCCATAATAGATGCTATATATGAATAAAACTTTCAATTATATATATATATATATATATATATATATATTATATAATTGAAATATATGCTAATACTTAGTTAATATATGTTTAAATATTTAATGCTTATCTGCTTATGTTTAAATGAAATTACAAGATGGAGAAAACAAAAGGAAGAAAATTTCACCAATGAAAAAAAGTAAAATACTGGGCATAGAAATTTCTTTGGATAGTTGCATTTTCTACTTGAGTAGGTATGAGGAAATGGGCATATCACTATTAAATTTTAAAAATAAGTTTAATCAGTGATTCTTGTTAATTAAATTAAAATATTTTAAGACAATCTTAATTTTGTTTAAAGCAACTATTTCTAACTCTCAGTTAAAAGGATTTAAATTTTTAAAGGATAATATTTTTTCACATTTCTGTAATTCTTATATAGCTTTCAAAGACTGTTATTCAACATATAGCTTCATGTGTTAAATTTTTCTATTTTAAATACCACAGCTAGCTAAATCAGAAAAATGCTTTTGATGTTAATCAACGGAAAAGGGAATAAAAAATACAAATTATTTCAACTTAAATAATATATTTGAACAGGAAAAACGGTCGTTGATAAGCTCAAGTTAATTTACTTTGTTTGTTTTATTTAATACTAAAGTATATTTTTTCATCATGCTTAATGGAGCATGAAAAATTGAATTAACGATGATTACGAAATTATTAGAGCGACAAAAAATTACTCAGGAAATTTCTGTAGATAACTGAATAAAAGTTATTATAATTTTATTTAAAAAGATATTATAAAAACATTGAAATATGACATTCTCTTTGATAAAATAAAATGAAGAGCCTCTTCATTAAAAAAATATCTCATTTAATGCGCTCTGAATGTTTTATCTTCAAATGACATGAGTAAAAAGCGAAAATAATCGAATTAAGGAATTCATTTTGCACTGCAGTTAATTGCAATTTACATTCTTTCTTATGCTAACTGATTGGAATTCTAACCAGGATTTGTATTTATTTTTTGCTTTTTCATTAAGGTGAATGTGTTTAATGTGGATTTTATGCTTCTAATTTCACGTAATATTTCATCTTTGAAATTTTATTATTTGCATCATATTTTATATTTATATTGCAAATATTTGATACTATGATTATTTAATATCCCAGCAAAGATTTTGGTTACAGAATAATAAGTATTTAATATTGATGAAGATATTTTACATAGAAAGATACATAATTAGGGGAGATAAATTAAATCAGGAAAATATATTATAATGAACATCCTTTTTTTCAATTATTAAAATAATTATTCATATGAGGAAGAGTTGCATCGATTGCGGAAGTCCTTTCTAGTTAAAGAAACAGAAACACCTTTTCCGATGATAAAAAATATGTATATGTGTGAAAATATACGTGACAAATATATATATGATGCAATTTCCTGTGTTCATATTTTCTAACTACATGTGGTAAGAATCCTAGGCTCTGCAACTTTGTAAATCGACAACTGCGTAACTTTCTCAGTCTTTTCAATTATCATTAAAGAATTGTCAATAAATATCATTAAATAATTTAATTGATGAAAAAATTTCCTGATTTTTCAAAACTGCAAATTGGGGCTATGATTCGGATATGTTATTTTTTCATTGCAGTAATTTCAGTAATTCTTTTTCACTAATGCCAATCGCGTCATTTTCGGCGATACCCAGAATTCAGAATTTTATGCGGTAATAGGAGAGAGGGGTGATACATAATTTATTGGAGATGGGTGTTGGCTGAAGAGTGTTTTTTCACAGTTTGTCATTGATAACATTTATTTAGTTTTTCCTTTTTGTTTAATTGACCCTATACTTCTTTGAAAAATCATGGTACTCAAGGATACAGCATAGCACAGTTTTGCATTTAAAATATAGTTCCTTTTCGTTTTGGAAAAATCACTATTTGCACAAAATAAGATTATTGGTCTGAATTATAATTTGCACAAAATAAAATATCTTTTAATTGTTTATTTAAAATTGTTATATATAAAAAACTTTGCTTATAATTATAACATTTTAATAGCGAATTCATATAAATATATTCATTCGTGAAATTATCTATTCCTTTAATTAAACTACTTCTCTTAAGAGACTATTCTTTAAATTAAACAAAAAAACTTTCAAATTTTATCTTCCATTGCCATCACTCACTAAAGTGGCCAACGTTAAAATATGCTCTCCTATTTATTTTAAATATTTTCAGCAAATATTTTATCAAATACCTCTGAAATTCAAAAAGAGTAACTATTCTTATTAAATAAATTTGACTTACTTTTTTTCGATTTATTGTATTCCAAATAATTCGATTTATTATTTATTATCTCTGGATTCAGATATACATTATAAACTTTAATATAAAAGTAGATTCTATAGCAAAAATATTATACATGAAATAACAATCTTAGAGATTAATCTTGGTTCGGTTGGTTGGTTTGGTTTTATGGCGCAAGAGCCAAATCTGGCCATACTGCGCCAATCAAAAAAATCTTGGAGTAATAATTACAGAGTGCCGGATACACCAGAAGAGCATAGATAAAATATCTCTTTCAAAGAATTCTGCAAGACTAATCACAGTTAGAGGCAAAAATATATCTCTGAGTAAAAGGAAATAATGTAACATCAAAGTATTTCGAGGAATGAATATTTCTATTTTATTGTAGCTTATGGAATGAAATTGCAATTAAGTTTATGGTTCAGTTGCAGTAATAAGATAGAAGTTTCATGAAATACTTAGACGTTTCTTCTTGATTTGAGATAAAATATTAAATACCATGCTAAAAAATATGACAAAAAGTCATTTATTGTCGAGAAAGCACAATGAGGAGAGCAATGCCCATAAAAAACCACATTTATTGAAGTAAAAGTTCATTAGCTCATTCTTGGAGCAAAAAAATAATAATAATATTTGTTGTTATTGAATTTTAAATAAAGCTAACTTCGCCAAACTTTGGAGAACAGCTTTTAAAACAAATTCGAACCCCAATGTGTCCATATATAAACTTGGCAAATCATCTTAAATTGGTTGTACAGCTGCTCAAACACATAGTCTGATACTTCTTTACCTCTTAAAGATCATTAACGTATACTTATTTATACGATTCGAATGGTTGGGTTTGAATACAGTTAATGGGTTTTTTTCTTGAGATTATGGGTTGAAAGTGGAAAAACAACACAAGGACTGAATCAAAAGGTTGAGATCCAAATATCTTCTGCATGGATCTAACAAATGTCTAACAGTTATTTTATTGCAATTAAGTCATAAAAATTCAATCAAAATAATAATTTTCTATTGCATTATTTAAAAATTGGTAAAATTTATTTTGAAGTCACAGTACTTTATATTCTTGTACATTTAAATATAAATATCCAATATTTTCATGCTTCAATGATTTTGAAATTTATTTCATAACTGAAAATCAAGATGTATCCAGTTTTCTATCAATACTTTTCAATATAAAACAGAATACAAAATTTAAAGGATGGACAGGCTATAAAAGGTCAGAGTAAGCTGATTATTTTACAAAGGTCCCTTGAACTTGCTTTAAGCCAATTAATTAAATTTATAATCAAACTACAATGTAAGGTAAATGCAACAGAAAAATTTACATAGAAATTTGTTTTACTGTCACATCGAATGTGCATATCTGTACATTTTAATTCACTTTGCAGTGAATGGTTTCTGATTTCTGATTTTTATTTTTACTTTCAATCATGTAAAATACACATGTCACACTTTCTATAAAAAATAACATATTTCACTTACTATACTTTTTCTAGAACTGCAGATTGTCCTTACAGAAAATGTCTGCTTTAAAGGAAACATCTGCCATATGTTGTCAAAATTACCCAAAAAAACGGCTGACTGAGATTATAGATGTGGCTTTAAATCGAAGGTCCAAATGATAGGAGAAATTTTACGATTCTGGTAAAACGACAAATGGATTTTTCCGGGGAGGTGAATTACCATGTTGGACACAACATGTGAAACATTGATGATAAAGGTTAACATCATTCGATGGGGAAATGGCTGAAACGGGAAGTCGAAATGGTCGTCCATGACTCCTATTTTTCCACCGAATAAAACGTTTACCACTAGGTTAAAGGTTTTGTAGCACGAAATTTGTCAGGAAAACTCGCTTGAATATATCTACAGCAGAACAGCTTCACTCTCTACGCCAACAATTTGTAGACTATTTTGTATCACTTTAAAAGAGAAAGACAGCGTGTATAAAATGCATATTGCGGAATACATTCTTTGGCATCACTCGCAGAAGATACTTTTGAATGTTCAGAAATAATCCAGAGTGTCTAAGTGTACAAAATTATGAATAAGTTGTTGAAAAGAATGAAATATTATATAAAGTAATTTAATTTTTGAAATATAAGGTATTTGTATGAGTAATTCATATTTGATTTACTGCTGAGTGAATTCCCAAAAATTCAGACAGTCTTATTTTAATTTAAAACAAAATATTCAATCATTATTGGTTGGAAATAGTGGTTTTAAAATTTAAGTTTTTTTCCAGAAAATCAATCACTAATCATATTTTTAAAGCCCTCGATTATGGATAACCAAAATGTGAGATCATTGTACTATCAATGGACAAATGCTTTTTTTTTCTAATTATGTTAAAGGAAACTGAATGGATATAGGTTCCTATAAGAAAAGCGTTGTTGTGTTGTGACTTATGGCAATTTGTAGGCCCACTGACATTTATCTGTCCGGGATTTAAGCCAAGTGAGTGTCTCTTGTTTTTTCAGTAGGGCCATCTATGGCCAAGAGTACGACTTCGCAACCTCATACGTCACATTCGCTTGCACAACCTCTTTTTACAAGGAACACATTCACACATCTCACAGATAGAACAGAGAAGAGAAACAAATAATGCCAGAATAAGGACTCGAACTCGGGACACCTGTATCTCGGGGAAGGCGTTCTACCTCTATGCCAAAATGTCAGGTCAAATGATTACTAGAAATGCCACTAGATTGTAATAGCAATTCAGGAAATTTTAAAGAAAGGCACTTTATCAATCATTAATGGAGACTTTTAAAATATCTTCTAAGAGAAATAGATATTTAAAAGAATTTTTTCTTTTTTTCGAAAGACTATAAACTTCAAACATAATATATGTTTTTGTCATGAAAAGTAATTTTTTTACTGTAGGTAAATGATGTTTTAAACGTCTCTAAAGGATTTTCAATCCCTTACAATATTTTCACAAATCAATCTTGAAAAAATTTGAATGTAGAAATTCTGCAATTGCTATTCATATTGCGATTAAATTACGATATGAAAATCTCTGGACATGACAAGATATTTCTTTCATATACCAACAAAGTCATTTTTATAATAATTATTAATAATATAATTAATAATTTTATTATTTTATAATAATTTTATTTCCACTTTCTATTTCCCTTTTTTTGATACATCTTTATTACTTAGAAATGTTTCGTTTAATACAGCTATAATTTTTTAAATGTTTGATAGCAATCACTTCATTTCTTCAGACTTTACGGTAATTCATCTTAAAAACACCGAATTAAATAATCATTATTCAGTCTTAAGACTTCCAGTATTTATTATAAGAGCGTTTTCTTCCATGAAATTTCAATACTTTCAGGTACATACTGTGTCCCATTTTAGAGGAAAAATGAGAAAATGAAATGATGTTAATAAAACTATTTTTTAAAAAGATTCAATTTCACTGCTGTTATATTCACGTGTTTTTTAGACATGCACGTACAAATAGTTTTAAATCTCAGTGATTAAATATAAGTTTAAGAATATGTCTAATGATAATCATTTTTTTTTCCTTTTTGGTCCCTACAAAGAACTGAACACAAAAAAGAAATAAGTTATAACTTATTTTCATAATTTAATTTCTACATTTTCAAAACTTTAAATTATCAAACAGTCAACTATTCAAAGTTCTTAAAGGAATCCTTTAAAAATGTTTAAATTTAGTTATTACCAATCAATAATACGAAAAGCATGAATCAGAAACTTTCTTCAATGAAATATACTTATTATATATGGAATTCAAAAATTATAAGAAAGGCGAAAAAGTTTAAATTAAAATGTCATAATGCCCTAAATTTTGTTTTTTATTATAAAATAGCTTACAATTTTAATAAATAAACTTAATACGTCAAAATATTTTTTGCCTTTCCTTATAGGAAATTAGAAAGAGACATATCTTGTCTAAAAAGCATACATATTAAATAATCTTATTAACTAAATTACATGTATGTAACTATTTCATTTAATATTATTCATTATACTCAATACATTGCAAATGCAATTGTTCATTTTAAATAAATAACCAAATAACTCTTTCATTTCATTTCCGAAAATATTAAAATTTTCACCAGCATTATATTATTAAAAACTGTAATAATATCTGGCTTCCTTAAACTGATAATTTAATTCAAAAGTTTAGCATAGTATTTGTTATTAGATCCAATTTTATTGCCTGAATTGTAATCAAATATTCTCGCATTATGTTATTGAAACTATTTCTTAACTTTCTATTAACTTTCACTATAGTATTATCATTCTCGCATATTCAAGATGTAAGAGGGAGTTTTAAGAATGTGTGGTGATATCTTAATAAGATAGATAACATCTACGGGAAGGAGCAATTGCTTTTGTTCTGTGGTTATGTTACTGGCCTTTAGACCCAAAGGTCCCGGGTTCTATTCTGAACCAACATCACCTTCCACGATATTGACCTAGAACAGTGAACCTTCCACCTTCATGCAACTGATGTGGCGTCATCTACCGGTAATCAAATTCGTCAGACTCACTTGACGCAACAATTCCCGCACACTTGCAGTAACGCTTGGCGTAACTAAAAAGCTCTCCGCTAGCCAAAGATGGGTACGGCGCATTAGACGCAACAGCTACATACACCAGCCCTCCACTCAACAAACCAATTCATCGCCTCTCAACAACAACGCATATCGTTCGTCAACTCACTGGAGGGCGAATCTGTGGTGATATCTTAATAAGACAGATAACATATACGGGACACGAGCATGCTTTTATCCTGTGGTTATGTTACTGTCCTTCAGAGATAAAGGTCCTGGTTTCTATTCCGAGCATATCTCACTTCCCACAAATGCTTTCCCTTTTATTTCTGGCAATCTTCTTTTTAAAAAAATCTTTTGAAATATAAGGGCATATTTAATACATATCGAAGATTTCCCTATTTATTTATTTACGAAAATGGTTAGTACATCTATATATAAATGTAATGCTCATATATATTACAGCAAAATCGTGAGCTTTTGGAATCATTTAGAGTGTAGTAACATCATTTGCTTTTAACCAAAAGCAATCACAGGTAGTATTAATTAGAGCAGAGCAACGATCGAAGCAGAAACGGTACATTAAGTATTGAAATAGAACAAATATTACAAAATCAAGTTGTAAGAGCCTGTAAATAACTTTAAAATGCTATATTCGATTTCTTTGGAATTCTTAAATTTAATCCGAACTTAATTCATATATTTTTCTTGAAATTCATCTTGTCATATAATTTATTTCCTAAAAACTTAATATAGTATTAGAGAATGTTATTTGAAAACGCTACAAAGAAAATTAACATGGTTTGAAATAAGATATTTAGTTCTAACCAAAAAGTTGTTTTCGTTTTTATTTAGTTAGAAGTCAATATTCAGTCAATCATATTTTGAAAAGGTTTGTAGAAATTTCAATGATAATAAATAAATGTAAGGTTAAATTTAAAATTTTACCAACTATATTGAGAACGAGTCTTCATTTTGATGATTTTTTATATAGAATAAAATGAGGAATAATTCGGACTTTAATATAATTTTTTTCCAAATTTCCCAAACTCTTAAATATTGTAATATACTTTTTAAAACTGAATCTATATTTCCTTATTTCACACTCGAATTAATGAAATTTTATAGAACGAACAAGATCTATTCTACTCGAAAGACATCATATGGCCAATCTGTTCTTTTTATCCAGATAAATAGAGATATATTATTAAGTATAAGAAATGCCAACAAAAATCGTAGCGAATCACTCCAAAATTATTGCAAATTCAAGCTAAAATGAATGTTTATAATGAAGGGAAATTTTTGACAGGATAGCCGATATCTGATCGGACGCAAGTCGCTAAGTATGTTGCAAATTTTACTGCCATATGATTATAGTGTATTTTAAGCACATATACTTTTGAAAATTATGGAAAGGTACGTATACTACAAAATCTTGTCATGGGTTATTATAAAATACACTTCATTTGAGTTTCTGAGCCGCTGATCTGATATAATTTAGATAGATATTTCAATATGATTAAAACCAAAATTTTCCAAATAACTATGAATGTAGTGCAAAATCATATACAGAATTTCAATTGTTTAAGTCATTGCGTTTTTGATCGTATTTACATCCATGCGAAAACACAAAAAAGAGTATAGTCAGTTGACCTCTTCACAGATTTGGTTGAAAATTTGATATGATTTCATATTTTAAATGTTATGCTTAAATACAAATATTCTTCTGTCTTTGCAATTATTGTTTTCAATTATAATAGGCCAGTCGGACAGGCAGAGCTCCCTTTAATACATGCTCCCATGGCGTACATTAAAAAAAAAGATAACAGTATTCGCTTTTAAATTTAAAAAAAAAGCTTTTTAAATTTTGTTATTTAGTTTATCACAACCATACATAGAAAGTGAATATTATTTTTAAACGCAGAAACAACTTAGCACTTATTAAACATAAGACAAAATTAAATTATTTTCTTTGAAAAATTATAAACTTTTTTTTTCAGTACTAGAAAAATACCGCTTCAGCAATCTAAAAAAAAAAAAAAAAAATAGCAGTATTTGTTTCGTTGAGAGCAACGATGTTTATATTTTTCCGATATATAAAACGAAAGGTTAACAAGAAAATAATCTTCAACATTTTTCTAGAATATTCATTTTCGAAGAAAAATATCATGATTGATGTGATCTTCTCAGCACGCTCTAGCGACGAACAGTTCCTTATTCATAGAAATTTCTGGAAGGGAAAACTGCAATTACTTTTTAAATGTTGTTAAGTTGCAACACTAAGAAATTAATCTCCGAGAAAGCCATAAATCGTTCCTTCTCCAGTTGCAAAAATAACTATTAATCTTGCTAACTAAGAGGGAAATTTCTTTCTAGCCATAAATTGTTAAAAACATGAATTCTTTCTTGAGAAAATAGTAAAATCTGTATATGGGCAAGATACTTACTTTTAATCTAGTTTAAGATACTTTCATAATTTCAACATTTAAAAAATATATTTTTAATCTTAAGATAAATAAGATTAATGACGAAAGTTATTAACTTGGTTTATATAAATATCTTAATAACGTAATATAAATAATTTTCCATATCAGATTTTTGCTATATATATATGCATAATTTTATCATTAATATAATTAACCTTTAAAACTTTTATTAAAGGTTAATTACTTAAATATAAAGTAGCACAATTAATATTGAAGAGTATATTTTGAAATTTATACTTTATTGCTTAATTTTTAAACAGTTAATAAAGAGCCTTAATATTCACATTATATATGGTATATATATAATGTGAATATTAAGGCTCTTTATGGACTGTTTAAAAATTACGCAATAAAGTATTAATTCAAAACCTACTCCTCATCGTTAATTGTGCTACTTTATATTTAAATAATTAACCTTTAATAAAAGTTTATTATTGATTATTTTATAAAAAATGATGTGATAAAATGTTTTTCAAAATAAATTTCCTTCAATTCAAAATGAATTTCTTTTCCTTTCCCACATTCCTTTTAAAAATGATGGTATGTGAGTTATTAAAATGTTCCTTAATAAATTTTAAATGTATGGTTACCTGATCCTTAAAATTTATTTACTTTATCGTGTTACTACACTTATAAGTTAGTGTAAATCATTTTTTTCATATCTTTCTTGATATTTTATTATTCAGAAATAAGACATATATATTCACTCAAATTTTTAACTTATAGTATTCGTCTATAATCAATATTTAAGGAATAAAAGCCGTGGTCAGTATATATAATATACGAGTAGAACCATCTACTAATAAGCAATTCATATTATCCCAACTTCAAAACGTAATATTTATTTTTCATCAATAATTAAATTCTAATTTTAGTACAATTCATACAAAGTATTTAAATATATTCAAGAGTTTAGGAAGTGAAATAATAGTCAAATAGGGAAGTAATTCAAAACTATAAATATTATTCAAAAAATTTAATTTCTATTTCTTTGCCTCTATAATAATAAAGATGAATGTGTATAAGTTTTGGTCTCTAGAAGCAAACCCAGTAGATTTACATCTACCAAATAAGAATAGAATCTTGAAGAATAGGAATGAGCCCCACAGAGGGATGTTTTAAAATTTCCCTTATATTGTTAAATAAAAAAGTTACGTTTTATGTGACAGCTTTTGAAATTATTATTAAATAAAAATAACTCTCATAAACATGCAATAGTTAAAAAACTGTACTTTTATTGATATTAATTTAATAGCAGAACAACTTTTTTTTGAATTTCGGTAATTTTTCAAATACATTCTTTTCCGTTTAATTTCTAATAATAGATTACGTTACAGTTTTTAAATTAAAACTACTTTGATTGTTCCATCACATACTTAATCATCTTATTTTCTTCCATTTTTAGAAGTTTAATAAACACGATTCTCTTAAATATCAGTGTTAATTAGGAAACGGTGGAAAAAATATTAAGTTCCATTATTACCATATTGTGAAATTGAGAAGATAAATGTTGGATTTCTAATATGCACCGATATCATGAGACTATATCCTTTAGAAAGATCCATTGTGTAGAACATTACAAACATTTAGGATAAAAATGAATAGAATGCCATTAGTACGTTGCAAGATCACGAAAGTGAATACATCTGCTAAGATCTTAAGTGCATGCATTAGTCTTTGCTAAGAAAATGCAGACCAAAATGAGATGAAACGTGATATAGAAAGCTTTCCTCATGTATTAGAATAACCTTTACTTAATAGGAGAGTGTAGCGTTTTTTATCACCTAGGATAATCAAAAGTTTGATCGTCAGATGTACTCTGCGGCAGATATACCCAAAGTTTTTGATTAATAAAACTGTATGAACTGGCACAGTTACTGTTTTCAAATGTGTACTTAATTCAATGTTGTTCTCGAATATTTATATATAAATTCAGTAAAATTTTAAGAGTTCAAATGTTAAAAAGCTTATTAAAATTAAAATTTAAATGAAATATTGACAACATTCGAACACCATATAGAGACCAGATATAATTATACTAACAAGAGAAACAAGAACCAATCGTTATACCTGAAGCTTCTTATCAAGAGTCTTGAGATACTCCACCGATGTGGTATAGTTTTAATAATAAAGAAGAAAGCATCTGTCTGTGCATGTTGGCTTTGCGCAAACAATTTAATCCACAGCCACCAAACTCTGAGATATTTTAAGCCTCATTTCATACAACAGATTACTTTTTACAGTGTAATTCAAACCACTTTCATTGTTTCATCAAATATTATATTATGTGCTTGGCCTCCATTATTAATAACACAGGAAGAAGGACTATGTTTAATATGTGCATAGTTTACAAGAAAAATTAGAAAAGTGAAATTAGACTGACATAAAATTTGTTAGTTACATGAATCAAATAACTACGTTTGTTAAAGTGCTGTGATGTTATGGGACTGTCTCTATTAGATGACTCCATGCATATAATAAATAGAATTTAAGTAATTAAAATACTACGTATTTCATGACAATTTGGTGGAATCCTTCCAGTGAAAATAAATATAATAAATATCTTTGATTCTGAGGCAACTTGTATTTTAATTAAGCAAAACTTGATGTACCAGGCTGAATAACACTTCAAACTGCCAGTTATTTCCAAAATATTGATCACAAAAGGGTAATAAAAAGAAAAGAAAGATAAATGGATATTTATTTGAATTATTAAATAATATTTAACCCTAAAACAGATATAGCAATTTGTAACATGAGCATCTGCTCATTTTTCACTTAATATAAATTTCACTAGACACTTTCCCATTTGCTATTCGAGTTAGATAAAATGTTGTGCATTTAATGAAAATAAGTCAAAAATTATTATAATAATTAAAGTAAAAAATGAGGCAAGAGAAATGGATGTTGATAAATTCAATTTAATTAATTTACTTGTAGGGTAATCCCAAAATAATTTCAATTGCTTTCTCTTCAATCAGACAACTCTATTAAAAGAAGCGGGGAAGCATTTGGAAAATAAATTAAATTGAAAAACTTTATGGAACAATGAAAAAAATAATGAAAATTTCATTTAAAATTGTATATTGAGAATACTGACTCGAAAGACCCATTTACAAAAACTGAATTAGTTGCATTTTCACTCAAGATCAAAACTTAATTCTACTTCGTTCTTAGGTGAACTCAATTTTAAACATTATCTAGACATGTCAAGAAAATTAATTGGCTTGTATTTAACTACTTATTTACTTTCTTTTGAGCAAACTTCTTTTCTGGAATTAAAAAGTTTTGTTTATTTATTTATTTTTCTTTTTCAGCATTTAAATCACTGCGTTTCATGGAAGCTCCTTCTTTAACTGAATGCATTTGTTGATAATAAATCATTTGGTTTCACAGAATCTCTTACAATGTCTAGTATATTCATATTTGATGTTTTCTCTGGATTTTTATTTTGTTTTTATAATGATTTCAGTGCTCAAAAACTAGCCACTGTGGCTCATTACCAAGATTACAAATTAATTGATAGAACAAGTCGGCATCAGATAGAACTGCGCATAAGAATACCGGTGTACTCACAGATTTGTTAATTATGTGAATATATTTCACTCAAATAAATACATTGAAGAGTTAAAAGAGATCAGATACTGTAATTGAGGTTTAATTCACAAACAAAAATTCAAGCATTTCATCTCAATTTTGTAGAAATTTTAGTATACTGGAGAATTCTATATTTTTGGTATTAGCAATGATATTAATCATTTGTGACCAGAAGAAATGCAGAAGAATGTACCAGAAAAAGGCTCATTGAATGTAGCATCTAAAAATTCGTTTTTGCTAGGAATTAACTCGCCACAGATGCATAATGCTAAAGAAAAAAGGAAATTAAATGCCGCATAAAAAAGGAAAGAAATGCGCGTTAAGTACAGCATGCAATGAAATATAGAATATTGAATATGAGAATTCGTAATTGAGTAAGTGCGTCTTTTACCTGAAATCGTACATTCTTACATTTATCCTCTCTTACCCGATTTCTACCGTACATAACTAAAAATGCAACGCTTATATAAAAAAGTAAGCATTTTACTCCGAAAAATAAAATTTTCCTTTTCTGTTCCAAAGTTTACTTTAGAATCTATGTCCCCTTTACGGTGACAGTTGTTGGAATAGTCCCGACGTAACCCTTGCGAGTCTTAAAATGCGACTAAAAAGGGCCTCCTACCTTTTCTCCCTCAGGTGCCCTAGACTTTTAGGTCCTTTGAAGCTCTGCTCATTCTTCTTTACCGAAAAATTCTCTTTCTTCTAATATCGATACTACATCTCCCGTCACCCAGGTAAATCACAGATCGTGACCAAGGCTTTAGCAAATGGCCTCTGTCGACAACTGCATTACAGTCTTCAATTCTCCATAGAAGTTCACCAAGGATTCTTCAGATTAACATAAATAAACTTTCTATTCTAAACCCAATTAAGATGTACCAAGGTTACATCTTAGATCAGGAGATCACGAGCAGTAAACAAATTGAAGCAGATGTGGCAAGGTCAGAAAGAGGCTCAATATCTTCAAGTTTATTATCGGATCGAGTTTGGAGAGTAGAAGCCAGGGTACTACGAACTACATACATTTATCTTATAAGACCTATATCGGAGTATGACTTCTTCATCCTTTCTGTTGCCTAAAACACTAATCTTCATAAACATGAAAATATGCATCATTGTGCTGCTAGAATCATTCGATGTCATAGTTGTCCCAATAGCATCGTCCTTTTTGAGAACTATTTACCACCTGTTTTGATAAGAGCAACTTTTAGTCTAATAAAATATTTTAACACGCTTTATAGTTACCGTGAATAGCACAGAGCTTCCACCTACCTTCACGATTGGATGGGCAATCAACGTTTGAAGAAACATAACCTCTTTTCTTTTGAAAGAACTTTGCATCTGCCTTCTTCTGATGCTGAGCTCCATTCTTTGGATTCCTGGAGAGCTGGTCTGGTACTTGATGGGATGCACTTCCACGAACAACTCTTGGCTTATATGACAAAAAATTCTAAGATTGCTATTCACTTCAGAACTTCGTCTATCCATAGTATTTCTCATTCTTCTTTAAAGATTTAGACTGATGGCAGCAGAGGTAAAGAAGGATTTTCTGGTATTAAAGTTTATATTCCTACTCCTACTGGCGATTTGGAGTTCAAGATGAAAAACTCTACTTTTTATTCAGTTATTAGATCAGGGATAATTGCTATAAGGGTACGTAGTTCAGTGGAGAATTATTTCCAAGACATCTTTATCTTCACTGACAGTCGCACTTCAATTCAGAACCTCTCTAATTGAGAAAAGACTACTCTAGACATTTTAAATGTATATAACGGACTTTCACTCGGCCATGCTATATATTTTGACATATTTTCAATGGATCACTTTACATATTAGGGTTGAAGGAAATAAGAAACCGATTCCTTAGCTAGGTTCGCTGCTAAGGAGGATTGATTCGTTGTAGGAAGCTCACCTGTAGCGAGATTTCTTCCCTGGCAAAAGTAGAATTGACCCCTTTACGAAACCCCCTCCAACCTAGACTACCAATACTAGAGTCCTCACATTTCGGCAGAGACAAAAATATAACCTGAGTGCCATTATACATGCAGGGCTTTTCCTGCCCATATTTTGGATTGTTTCGCTCGTAACAAAGACGAAGTGTCTCCAGGAATGTCTACCCCTATTAGACAACTCTGAGATTAGTAACAACAACAAAACTTCTTTTAATTTTCAAAAATATTTTCTCTGTATTGCATCCTTTATTATTTCCATTTCAAGAAAAGCAGAGTTTAATTATGAAGAATACTCAGACACTGATTTCAAATGTTAGAAACATAGATTATTTTCACTAAGAAACTCATTTGTAAAGAAAGATTTACTGATAACTGCTGAATTTTACAGAGGGATGAGAAGCCATGGATTCATCAAAAGTGCTGCAATCAAAGCACACATTCTTGCTAAAATACAAGGTGGCCAGAAATAAAACACCCCTACTCTGACCTCCATGGATATCGAACTACTCAGTGTAAAGGCTCAAAATTTTGTACACATACTATTCAAAATATGGGGAAACGGATTTCACGAAAAAAAAAATTAGTTCCTGAAATCACCGATAGGTGGCGCTGCACAACTGGAACTATGATCAAAAGACACAAATAATAATAAAAATTAAAATGTTTATGCGGAATGGAATGCTTCCATGCTTCCTTTTTAATTTTTCTGCCCCTTATGGAAAATAAAAATAGTAAAGAAGCTAGAACTCCCGTTGTAACTGCAATTTCATACTGTAACCAGAAAAATTTGCATAAAGCATGGTTAGAAGCCATGTTCTGGGTATAAAAGAAGTTAAAAGGTGGAGAATGTCATTCTTATTAGTGATGGCTGTCACGCTGCCAGAACGCGCTTTGCTTGTGAAGTTGTTTTACGAGAATAAAGGAAATGCTCCAGCAGCACTTCGAGAGTTTCGCCGACTTAAGGATTTGCGTAAGGGACCATTGCTTCCACAAGCTCTCAGGAGAATGATCGCTCGATTCGAGGAAACTGGACATCTTGGAGTTCAGCCTGGTCGAGGACGCAAACCGGTTCGTTCAGATGTCGTTGAAGATGTTGCCACCGGTATTGTTGAACAGTCAATGGATAATGTTTTAGGCTGCAGTAGTGCACGTGCAGTGTCACGACACTTGGGTGTTCCCTATAGCACAGTGTGGAACGTACTCAGAAAAATGGTGCATTGTTTCCCGTACAAAATCCGCCCTAATCAACAATTGCTGGCCACAGACAGGGAGATGCGACTGACCTTTGCATTGACATTTCTTGCTAGAGTTGAAGTGGATGCATCGTGGCCGTGGCAGATTCTGTGGAGCGATGAGGCCCATTTCCACCTCAGTGGAACAGTGAACACCCATAACTGTCGCATATGGGACACGACAAACCCCCGTACCTTCCAAGAGATTCCACTCCACTCACCGAAAGTTACAGTCTGGTGTGGATTCACAGCCACATTCATCCTTGGACCGTTCTTTTTCGAAGAGGTTACTTCCAATGGCCTTGAGACATGTACCGTGACGGCCAACAGGTACAAAAGGATGCTCGAAACATTTGTTGTACCCCATTTGCAGCAGCGCCAATGCCTTGACACCATTACTTTTATGCAAGATGGAGCACCTCCACACATTGGACTCCCTGTGCAACAGTTTCTTCGCCAACATTTCACCACTGACAGAATAATCAGTCGCGCGTTTCCGACAACTTGGCCATCTCGTTCACCGGATCTTAATCCGTGTGATTTTTGGCTTTGGGGACACTTAAAAAACCTTGTTTATCGAGAACGTCTGATAACCTTGGCAGATTTGAAAGAGAGTATCAGTCTGCATGTGAGAAGCATCTCAGATGACCAGTTACGATCCGCAGTTGAACAAGCTGTCCACAGACTTCACATTTTACATCTTCAGGAAGGGAACCATATTGAGCAGCATTCCCTGCATCGATAACGTCCTTGTTTCATGTATGCTTGGTACTTTCAAATAAAATGTGTTTAAAACGTGTTTTTGTGTCTTTTCAGCATACGTCCAGTGGTACAGCGCCACCTATCGGTGATTTCTGGAACTAAATTTTTTTTTCGTGAAATCCGTTTCCCCATTTTTTGAATAGTATGTCCACAAATTTTCAAGCCTTTACACTGAGTAGTTCGATATCCAGGGAGGTCAGAGTAGGGGTGTTTTATTTCTGGCCACCCGGTACAAGAATTCGAAGAGTAAATAAAACTGAGAAAAGCATATTTCATATCGAAAATTTCGAATTAAATGTATAAATGAGATTTGAATTTTTTGTTTTGTTTCTTAAATAGTTCCTTTATTATCATTATTATCTAAATTTCTCATAATAGGTTTGAAGGTAAGGAGAAAAGCGATTTCTTAGACAAATCCGAGGTTGAGGAGGCTGTGAGTCATTGTGGGAAGCTCACGTTTAGCGAAATTTCTTTCCTGCGAAAAATAGAATTGAACAATCTATCGAAATTCTCTCCTTACCACTCATGGCATTTCTCAAAAACTCTGGGTGGGTTCATCTATCTTAGAGTCAGATCCATCTAACTGCCTTCTCATGCTTCTTGAGTGGCCATACTAGAGCTCTCATTTTTCGACAGGGTCAAAAATTTATTCTGAGTGCCATTAGTGTTCCGCGTGAATGGATTTCCCTGCCCATATTTTGGTTTGTTTGAGTTTTAACAAAGACGAAGTCCTCCAGGAGCATCAACTGCTGTTAGAATTTTTAGACGTTTTCGAATTCATAGGGATTGTCTAGCCCTTCTAGACAATTCCACGATTAGTAACAACAACAGAATTTGTGTAATAATGTGCATTGGGAGCAATGATCTGTAATTCGAACAATCAAATATTTGTACTTCATGATAAATCATCAATATTGCGAATATTTTTTTTTCAGTAATAAGAATTTATAAGTATCAAGAACTGAATTTTGATATTCCATTTTACATTTCATAAGTTATATTTTTAGGAGTAAAAATGTTTAAAGGCATGATTAAAGTTTTAATCGTTTTTATCAAAAATCGTCATATGCTGTAATTATAAGCTTTATATTAGAATGAATGATTTCTCAAGCTATGGGAAGTTTTCTTTTTTCTACAGTATCTAAATATTTTAAATTTAAATACCTAAAATATTTTGGTAAAAAAGAGATTATACAGTTATGATGAAGAGAAATTTTATTTCGAAAAACTGGCATTTTCCTTTATGAGAAATAATTCTCATTTAAATTAAAGTTATCAATCAAATAATATCCGTAGCATTTTCTGTTTTGGCAAATTGGATATTTGGATTCGATTTCGCACATTGTAGATAGGCAGATATCAAAAAGCAAGGTAAAAGAGACATAACAATTTCCATCACAAAAACAAAGCAACATTAAAAACATCATCAAATAAAACAAATAAATTCACCCAAAGTTAAAACAAACAAACCGATTAATTAATTAAGAAAACAAAAA
>JAPMOQ010043878.1:0-23061 GCA_026543055.1 Argiope trifasciata | reverse complement strand
AGAATTTGAACTAATTAAAATTTAAGCGAAATTTCGACGTTTTTCCGTTATAACTTCCGAAAATATTATTGCACAAACATGAGTTTGATATCAATTGAAAGATAAAAAAATTAGCTTTCTAATGGTATCAGTGTTTTTAATTTATAAAGTAATCCTCTATTTTTAACGAATTTTTAAAGAAATATGTTAACCATGTTTTTATCACGAGACTGGATAAAATAAAAGAATGCCGGAAGTAGGAATAAAAAAAAACTATCATCGCAAAATAAATCTAAAGAAATGCAACTTTTAGCACTTGACTGGATAAAATAAAATAAATATAAAATGTGATATTTTCTTTAAAAAATACAAGGCAAAGGATTCTATGATCTTTTGCAATATTTAAAGGATTAATTGAATAAATTATCTTTATTTATACAGGATTGAATTTATACAGGATATACATTCAAATTCCTTTCCAATGGCCAATTTGTAAAATATTATTAATAGGCATATATATTGTTTAATACTATTAATTTGATTTAAATGAAGTAAATAAATACATTTTATGTAGTTTGAGTCAAACAATGCATTTATGAATAATGAGTTTGAGATTTCTTCCTACTTTGCTCTGCGAGCCATATTTTACAAAATATTTTTATTAATATTTTAAATAAAAGTTGCTACATCAATTTGTCTTCTAAATCAATCATTAAAACTGACTGATTTATAAAATTAAAGACTATTATTAGGAAAATGTGTTCTTTTAGAACTTTCAGTCCATCATCTTAAAGAAAATATTAATTTCAGGCCAATCAATGCCCGGAGTTACTTCAAGGCTAATGAATATGTGATTTAATTGAAAATTTTAGAACCCATTCTCATGGTGAGCCAGCTGGTCGCCAAAGGCGGCTAGTATATATATAAACGCTATGTCCATCTTTTGTACATACATAAACTCAAGAATATAACAATGTAACATCTTCGATATCATCAATCATTCGTCCATATATAAAAATCTGTTATTTAACTATGTCGTTTATATGTCGCCTTTGATGTTCAACTGATATTCCTCAGGAATATCGCATACATTTAATTTCAAACAAATCGCTTAGATATAATTTCATATTCATGATTCTGCCAACTTGGCAAATATTTAAATTATAATCAATTGTCTTACTGAAGTTTTAGTTATTGTGTGCATGAAACGTTCTAATGAAAATCAGTCCCATGACATCATACCGTTATCTTCTAAGATTTATGACATTGTAACTTTTTTTGTAACATTGTAACTTATTTTTTTCTCGTTATTTCATTGAAAGCGGCACGGATGTTAAAAAGAATCAGCCTTCTTTATTTTTAGAACATCACGTGTTTAAGTCATTTTACCAACCAAATCATTTTTAGCACGTATCTAGTAAAATAAAATAATTTTCAAACATGATAGTTTCTAGAAAGTCACCAACTTATTGTGAAATTTTGCGAAACCAGTATGCACATCTAATAGGGAAATAGGCCGAAATAATTTAAATAAGTATATTTCATTCAGTTGGAAGCAATATACTGATAATTCATAGAATTTAAAGTTTTTATATATAATTTATTGTGACATTTAGTAAAATACTCGTCAAATATTAAAAAAAAATGTTTTGGCCGACAGAAACTGATTTGGGCTGTAAAACTCTAAATATTTTTATTTTATTAAAAATACTGGATTTTTGACTACTCCCTTGACCTCTAGGGAAAACCACTTTTTGTTTATTGTATCTTTAATTACAAATCAAAATTTTCTCAGAATAAGAAATTAAAATACTAAATTATATTTCATAACACCTGGCTTTGATTCACATTTCCACCTTTTAGAACAAACTCATTCTGTACTTGAACTCTATAGCAATTGTATAACTTCAAAAATCCACAAACAAAAACATTCAGTATTCAAACGCTTGGAGATGCGCACATTCATCGTGCTTTTATAAGCTGTAAATTAAGAGATATTAAAAGTTTATCAGAATACGATTTTTTCTTCTTTTATAGCTATATATTTACACTTAATAATATTAGGTATATGCTTTTATTAATATATTTATAAGTTCTTGAGTCATCTCTTGCATAACGAAAAACGATGTGGTTTGAATATATAAAGATATATGATTTTAAATACAAATGAATTGCTTTGCACTAAATCTTCTTCTGAAGCAGTAAAGAAATTGTTAAGCATCTGTTGGGGCATGATATATGATTCTATTCTGGCAAAAAATATATTTATAATAATTTCTGGTGTGAAAGTAATTTTTCGCATCCCTGTTTATTTCTAGCATCAATGAATAGCTTTTGCAATGCCGAAATAAGCAGCTTTTGACTTTTTTTCCAAGATAAATTCGCAACTTAACCGTAATTTAAAGCGTAATTGCACTCTTCTTTCAGTGAGCTTCTGTAATCGGGGATATTAGTTTTCCTCAGTGAGGGGAAAAGCCTTCATGCATTAAAAAAATCATTGGGGTTAAAGAATTCTTGGAAAACTTCGTTTTTTTTCTGTTAAACTTTGGTTAAAAATAATTGCAAAAAAAAAAAAAAAAAGATTGCTACTCGCCGCCAAATCGAAAGAGCTACTTTCTAAGTGTTACTTTTGATTGCTTCACATAAAAGGCTTTGAACTTCTTAGACTAAAGCGGTATCTTTTTACTTTTGTATGTATTCGAAACTGGAATGATATTCAGTTATTTGTTTGTTCGAGAGTCACTTAGTTGGTTTTTTTATTCTAATGGGTAAAGTTATTTGAATATCAAATTGCATAAAATACAATGCCACATAAAATTTCTTACTATTTCTATTTCTTGTGGCGAGAGATTTAGAATGCATTTTCATAAATATTAAAACAATTTACCGAGACCCATAGTTTAAGCAATAACATTTCTAATAGAATACAAATTTAGGTGTGTTAAATTATTTTAATAAATAGTGAATCGACATGTAATAATGAAAGGGTTTCACTACAACTTTATAGATAGATGGAAGGGCATACTTTTATTAATTTACAGATTTATAGATACATCTATTAAGAATCAAAATATCATGGGCCTTTCATGATACCTTTCATGAGAATTAAGAAAGAAGGTGCGTACACATGAAAACCATTCGAATCGCATGACAGTTTTCCTGAATGGATGTCGGGCAAATTTAAATTAAGGTTCTTGAAAGTGCTAATTGTTTTTAATATCTTGAGCTGAATTTAACCTATTAAAAAACAAAACATAAATACTATGTCCTTTCATGTGAGCTGTAAAAGAAGAAGTGTACAGGTGAGAACCATTCGATCATATGAAATTATTCTTTAAAATGCCGATCTTGAACGAGTTTTCTCTACTACTTCATGTTGTTGCAGTCATTTAAATAACAATTCATTACATTCCCGCTGCTGATTGTTACTAGTTTTATCTTTTTGAAAAGCTATTTTATGTTTTTTTTCCTGATTTTTTTTCTTACAATTAAAGAACTGTTTGTTGATAATATCATTATTATGAAGACTGCTTCATAGTTTGACTATTCCTATTCCTATGAGAAAATTAACCCAAATTTTTGCAAATTTGATAGTTAAATTTTATGTCGAGGCGGCATAAAGTTAAAAACAGTTTCTTTAAAATAAGTTTTATTGATTATAAAGTATAAAAGTCAATGCCCTCATTACTGCAGCTGTTAAAATATTCGTTATTAAATAAATGCGTCAAGAGATTCGAAACATTCATCTTTTTTGTGTAACATTTAATGGAACTGAAAGAAACTATCTTAAAAAAGCGAAGCAATAAACCAGTTGCACAAAGCTACTTTCTCTTCCCCTCAATCGAAGAACTTAACCCTATTCTCACATTCTCTCCTAAAAAATACTTACACGAGACGAGTTTAAATAGTAGCAAAAATTTGCATTGCAATTGCTTCTAACCACAAATCACGAAACTTGCAAAAACTTACAATAAATAAAGAAATAAAAACATCGGGTTCCAGTCTGTTTACTTCAATAAGTGGCGTGGAATTGGTAAAACGATCATACATGTAATTTTGGATCCGAAACAAATTTCTAGTTGGATCTTTCTCAAATATCCAGCATATATCAATATGATTGTTATAATAATACTTATTAAATATGTATTTGTCCTCTTATGGAAGTAATTATGTTCATATTTCCATCTGCATCAAAGATCCTTCCTTTAAGTCCGTATTAAAATCCGTAGCGTCTTTGATGGAGAAAATAAAATAAGATTGTAAGATTTTCAATCTGCCTCAATTTTCATCATCTGTGGCATAAAATTTATTATATTTAGAACTTAGTTGTGGAATCTTTGATTTGCAAAATTTGTGATTCCCTTCCAAATTAATTCTGCTCATTACAAATTTGTATGAAAGATATACTTTAAATTATATTTATATTTCATAGAATTTGCTTATATATGCTAAAAAAAAGAAGACTCATATACCCTGGAGCCAGAAACACTCTCGTAACACAAGGAAAAAAGAACTTCATCTTTGCATTTCATATAATTTGTTTTTAAAAGATCAAAGTTGAAGTATAATGTTGAATTCTGCATCAAGATTAAGATGAAATAAAATATCTTATTACTTTGAGAAGAATAGTAAATTGAATTATGATGAAGGAGGTAATATCGAGAGGTTCATTGTTAGAAGCGAAGATTTTTATACATGAAATCGCAAAAAAAAAATATTGTTAATATTTCAGTAAAATTATTATTGCAATTTTTTCACAACAATAGAATGTTATAAATATATTTAACTATTATTATATAATGTATATAAAAGTGGAAATTATTAAATAAATCACATGTTATTAAAAATTAAAACTTAAAACTGCATTGTAGACATCCTTCAAGTTTGAACAAAAATTTTATGATGCATACGAAATATTTTTGTAAAAGCTATTTTACATTTAATTAAATATACTAATTTCATTTTAAATCAAGTTTTATTCCCATTTTATTAAATAAAATTTATATTCCCATTAGCAGAAAGAAGTTATTTTATAAATAGTATTTAAAATCTGATTCAATGGAAATGTATGATGTAATACTAAATATTATGCTCATTACTTTTTAAAATATTATATGCAATATTTATTAATTACCATTATTTTATTAATAATTTATAAAATGTAATTTTTGGTAATATTTTAAAAACAATTTTGCAGCAACATCGCAGATAATAAAATATTATTGAATAATTTTAGATTTTATACAATTCTTTTACATGAAAACGATATAAATGTTTACCTATGTTTAAAATGTTTACCTATACTTATTTATTTGCATTTGTTATATTTTTTATATATTGTTGTATATTTTTTTTATAAATATACATATATATTTGTATTTGTTATCATTCTGTCAAAAAATGTTTGTATAAATAAAGATAAATTTCAATGTGCATATTTTGTACATACAAATATTTGTGTTTAAATATATAGTTGTGTATACATATTCTGTCACAAATATGTGCTCTGCTAATATAATGTAGGATTATCTTTTCTCCTATATAACGTTAACAGTTGATTTCATGTACAAGGTGGTTATAATTAAACTTTCCCCATAAACATCATCTTACAAAACAAACGGGTGAACGGATTGCAACGAAATTTGGTATATAGACTATACCCGAAATGCTGTCATGGAATTAAAAAAATGTTTATTTTAAAAGTGTCCTACAGAGGTCGTTTTAAGGAAAAACATTAATTTTAAAGCAATAAACGACCAAAATGGAATACAGAACATTTATTGATTAGTTTCTGCTCATCTTGTGATAGAACCACATGAAGTAAAGGCAAGGAAAAAATAACAATAAACTGTTATTGAAAGAAAAAAAAAGAAAGAAAGGAGAAGTTCAGTTTACAGAAACAAGGAGAGATTTGGGATAGATTACACAAAAGATGCAGTTGTTATTCGTGTCCAGAATGATGTTAGGAAAGGTGCTCCATGTGGACACTTTGTTCAACAAAAGATCATAACTGATCAAATGTTATGTTTCCCACTTAAAGCATTATGCAGTTGTGTAAGTCACTCAATGTCTCAAAATATACCATCATCATTACAGCCGAAAATATCAACATAAAACATGACAATGACCGCAAACACGTTTTACCCTAACCCTTGCATAAAGCTTTCTCTTCTTAACAAAGCAAATAAACATCGAATTCTTTTCCTAGAATTAACTGACCTTTCCTGTTTTACCTTTTATTACTCATAATTCTTGTTCTGGATTGTTAATATTGTTTCTGTATTCCGTTTTGGCCTTTTATTGTGTTAAATTTAAGGAGTTTTTTTCGGAACAGGCGGCCTCTGGTAAACATTTTAAATCTTTTTTTTTTCTTTCAAAATTTCTTGAGCACATCTCGTGTGCAGTCTATATATAATGGAACAGAATGCGGAAACAGTATTAATATTTCTTGATTAGTTTTTAATCACTTTGCCATCGAAACGTATTAAGTAAAGGCAAGGAAAAAATAGAAGTACGCTGTTTGAGGGGGGCGGGGCAGTCCAGTTCAAAAACCAAGCTCATATTAAGTCGAAATTCCATAAGAGGAGCAGTTGTCAATCGTGTCCAGGATGATGTAGGAAAAGATGTTCCATGGGACCACGCTCATTTGCATGTAAAATTTCAAGTCGACGGATTGTTATTCAATAGCAAACCATAACTATAAGTTGTGATGCTTCTTACATGAAGAGTTCTAGAGTTATTTAAGTCATTCAAAGTTGCAACAAGATACCATCAACATTACAGCGAGAAACATCGACTTTAAACATGACAACAACAGCAAGGGTTTCTTACACTAAACTGTTTCGAACAACGCTTTCTTTTCTTCCTAGGTATGCAAATCTGGATATTTTTTTCTCTAGAATTGACAAATATATCGGTTTTACATTTTATTACACATAATTCTTGTTCTGGATTGCTAATATTGTTTCTGTATTTCGTGTTGGACTTTTGTTTTAAATTGAATGCTTTTTTAGGAAAAGGCACTCTCTGTTGGATTTTTTTTTCGAAATTTCTTGAGCGCATTTCGTGTAAATATATCAAATTTTGCTGCAATCTGCTTATCTGTTTGCGTTGTAGGATGCTGTTTATAGTAGAAGTTTAATTAAAAAAACCCTGCATTAACCTATTTTCTAAATAATTGTAATTGAATATACGATGAAATTATGCTTAAGTATTGAAGTGTTAAAAAAGCTGATATTAACTTAACAATAAATAAAATAATAATTTTGAAATAGTTACAGATATATAAATATTTTTATACAGGGCCTCGATACAGTTAGCAGTAATATTATATATGTAATAAATAATTCTATTAAGGAAGATGAATTTGTTTACTAAAATAAGCGAATCCATCTTGCATGATAAATTATTTATATGAAACATACACATAACATTTTTGAAAAGAGAAATAGTAACATAAGTTTCTATCATTTGGAAAAGTAATGGAGAATTTTATTATTAAAATACAGAACTTAAAGTGAACTCGAATTCTCAACTTCACATTTTCCTATAAATTCGATTAGAATTTGCGTTCCGTACGTTAGCTGAGTTTTCCGCTTCCACTCGTGACCGTTTCTCATTAATCGCATATGCAGCTGTGATTGCCGGAAAGTCGGAAACGAAGTTTGGAATTCACAATTTATGTGGGATAACATCTTGTTTTACATAATGTTAGAGAATAATTCTGGAACTTATCATATGTAAGTGAAGTGTGAACATTTATTTTAAATTGCACACACTAAATGTTTAAAAATATGAATTTAATCAATTTCAAAAGTAGAACAATACATGATAAAATTGATGAAGAGAATTTAAATGTGTCTTTTTTAAATTTAGGGAATTAGGGATAAGAAAAGTAATTTAAAATAATAACTAATAAAATAATCTTTAAATTCAATTCCTACTTATATCAACAAACAAAAAATTATTTTAGTTACTTTTCATTAAATATTTTTTTAAAAATATTAAGAATCTAAAAATTATTGATTTTTGAAAGAATTGAATTTACCTTAACTTGAAAAATACGGAAATCCTTGCATTTACAAATTGAGCTACTGCCTATTGATTTCAATTTTTATTACAAACTGCTAAAACTCCATTTAAAGTATTAAAAATTAATAAATTTTATAATTAATGAATTAAGGTTTAAAAAAACTGCATTTACATCAGGTGCCATCCACTACCGCAAGTACATAAAGTTTTTTTAAAATCAAAGTTAGCAAAATCATGTAGTGACTTTCCTATTTCTAATTGTGTTATGTTATCAAAAAATGCTGACAAAATAATCATTGGCAAACATTTTTTTGATAAATCTATCAAAAATAGTAATTTTGAAACAAATATATCTCCTTTAACCTTCTAGATGAGGAATTAAGCACATTGAATGAAGTATACGTGATTCTAAATACTAATGCGTCTTTCTTAATATTTATTCGCAATTAAATCTGTTAAAAGCACAGAAAAAAACAAAATGAAATATTTCATGCCCCAAATTTTAGCTAAACATACAATGTTATATTTTAAAGAGTTGTTGCCATAGGAAAAACGACAATTCCAGGAATTAATGAAGAATATTCTATTCGATGAAGATAATAAACCTAAAGCTGAATATGACCACAAGTTAAGGAATATATTCAAGGATCATTTGTCATCAAATAGCTCAGAAGATGGTGATTAGTCATTCCTGAAAAAGAAAAAAAGTATGCATCATAGACATAAGGAATGAACAACTTTGTTTTATAGGTCCTTTTCTACCATTTATTATGCATTTATATGGCCAAAATGAACCCTCCCTAAAATATCGATAAGATGAAACAAAGGATTAACTTGAGGCATATGTGATTCATACTCCTTAAAAGAACACATTATTGTGAGACACTATTGATTCACGCAGTAATTAACATGTTTAATGCGAAGTATCTGAATTTTCAACGGGTTGGGTGCCAGACAGAAAGATTTATTCTGTCTGGCAGATGAACCTTACTCTATGTAAATGGAGAGTCCCTCGTTTATTCTCCCTGCATGGGCTTTTGTTTTCTCGCTGATGAATCATAATTACCCTACTGTCGGATTAATTACCCCAAATGCTGGATGATTATTACGGTTAATTTGATGTTGTGGTGATGAATCAACAATAACGAGCAGGGGGGCCGGTCTATTTTAAAACGCGATGTTACTCCGAATATATTTTGAAGGAAGAAATTTATGGACGTGTATCGTCAGTAAGTAAAGCGATATATACAAACTGAGAAGGTGTAATTAAATTTAAAATGTTTCAAGTGGTAATTATGATTTTGATTAAAGATCATGCTTCCCTTTATTATTTTTCAAGTTTCTTTAAAGAATGAAGTAATAAACTTATTTTTATACTGTTTCATTCATTGTCATTTTCTTCGCTACTCAAAAATATTAAGAGGAATGCACAGTTTGATATAAAGTATTTGATTAAGTTGGCGATGGATTTTCTTATAAACTTAAGAAAATTTTTATATTTTTAAATACCTAAATAAAAAAAAATTAAAAAACATCGATGAAATCATAATGTAACTGTTAAATAGCAAATTGTTTTCAGGAATACGAAAAAGGACTTTTCTTAAGAGGTATAAAGCAAAACTTTTTTACTTTAGAGGATTATCAATTGATATGCTAAAAATTCTGCAGATTGCTTAATTAATATATTATCAGATTTCTGTACAAAAAATAAATGGTATTTCTATCCATCGTTTAAATATTAGCATTCGACTGATAAAGAAAAGGAAATTTTCAATTGTTTCTTCACATTTTGAAGCTTTCAAACAATTGTAAAATAATTCTAATTGAATAGGTACCTTATTATCTACTTCAGGAAATACAGGTTCTAGTGAGATATTATTGTATCAATTTTGAAAAAAAATATCAGTTAGATTTTAATTTCTAAGATTTTTCCTAAGAAAATTTTATGGTATTCTATATTTGAAAAAATGACATCTAAATATGTAAAATAACATATGCAAATGCAAATCAGTGTAACTTCACGAAGAATGAACACTCAAATTTTAAGAATATCGGATTTAAAAATATTCAAAGTTCACAAAAACTTGTTCGACTTTTCATGTAGACACAACCATAGTGCCATTTCTTAAAGGAATTAAAAAAAAAAAAAACACAGGAAAGCCTCATTTAACATACTATTTTATTATTTTGACATATTTCATCTTTTTCGATGGTTTTATTATATTTTCACAATTTTATTTCTAGAAATCATATGTAAAACCAGAAAAGTTATGATGGAATAAACTTTGACTTACCAAATACAATCAATAGTTACCTTGATGTCATTTTTGAAATTTATGTCAATTTCTATTCTGAGAGTCTTGAATAATTCCAGTTTTTAGATTTTTAATAATTAAGTCCCTATAATCAAATTTTAAGTAATCTAAGAGAAATGCAAAACGGATATTTCGGATAAATTTTATGTAATCAGAAAGAACAAATTCATCAAAATAGACAACATAGGATTCAGAACGGTTCCCAGGTGTCAACAGTTCAAGAATTGTGAAAACATTTTTCTAAAATTAGAAGAGGTTCAATTTTCTTATACTATGAAGAAGCTGAGTATCATTTTAAATGATGTATGATAATTTAATACCAGCGTTAGGCAACTTAACAAAATATTAAAAATATATATAAATAAAAAATATCACTGATCCTTTAACATGATCTACAAGATTACAGGATAAGCATGGCAGTGATGTTTCTGAAGTACAATATGATTAAAAAATTCCTACTTTAAAAAGTTTTATTATGCTATTTATAATCCTTAAAAAATATTCTGAAATGACATTTAAATTAATATATCAAATTACAGATTTAAATAAATTACATCATATTAGAGGTGAGTTTTGAAAATTATTTAGATATTTGAATTTATATAGGATGATTAGTAATATTAAACTACTAAACAATATCAAATCCATTTGCGAAATGTGATAAAAAGTATTTAGCTTCTTAAAAATTATGGTTTTGTTTACTCTGTTCCTCAGGAAGGAAATACATGTATTGCGGATATAAAAATGCTTACATTTTCTAAATGTTGAACCGGTTCATAGTGTCCCAAACTTTCAATTTCTATCCATAAGAAATGTTCGAAGACTTGAAAAAAAACTCATCGAATTGTTTCCATAATATTAGAGTCTATATGCATAAAATATATCATAGGACATACGACTTTATTTGGTTGTGAAACAGAAAAAAATACTCTCAGACAAAAATGTCGTATAGAATAAATAATTGCCTACCAAATCCAATTAGTTAACAATGAATTAATTAATTACCAATGAAGTTCCTTTTATCGATTTGAAATTTGGTAGTAATTCAGTTAGTAAGTAACTCAAAGCAGAAAAGATGAAAAGAATACAGTGAATTGACAACCAGCAAAATATAAATATTTTGGAGGCTGCAGGAATTCTAAACACTTTGTATAAAATTAAATTACTTTTTAGACCATAAATTTTTTTTGTCAATAAATAGTTTATTTGTACCTGCAATATGTTTTTCAACAAGACATTTACGGACATGCATATTCAATCATGAAAATATTAGTCATTCAATTCTTAAACTCAAGATTAAATAAAAAGTAGAAGCTTATGTATTTCCTCGGTAGCCTATTAATCATTTGATCTGTGTTTTTCTACCACTGTCTTTATGTGAACTCTAAACAAACTAAAGAAAATTTGCTTCGATAAAAAGCAAGCTAGAAGGCAAAAGTAGATTACTTTTACATCTAAGTTATTATCAGGTGACATAAATTGTTGCTGTTAAAAACAGTCAACGTTAGGGCTTGAGAATCACTTTTCAATCTCTAACTTCTAACGTATTTCAAATATGGAGAAACTTCAGCAGCAAAATTTATTTGTATAGTCCGATATTTTTCGGTTTCTAATAACATATTCGAAAACAGTTAAAATCCAAATAAAATTACTCTAGTAATCCTGTTCACAAGAAAACATGGGGAAAACGTTATACGTATGAAATATAATGCGTTGTGTGTGTGTGTGTGTGTGTGTGTGTGTGTGTGTGTGTGTGTGTGTGTGTGTGTGTGTGTGTGTAGATAGGTAGACAGATACTTTTTCTTACATAGATATGTATAACTTTTTGAACTTTTTTAGTGGTTTTGGATTCTAGGAACAATTATTGGTGAAAAGAAAAACAAATTAATAAATTTTCTAGAAATTTTGTCATTATCTATTATCTGAAAATGATAGAGAACCGATATATACATTCCTCCATATTTTGATTATAGTGCATATATTTTTTTCAAAAAAAGGTTTATTTTTCCAATAAATCAAGAATTTCTTCACACTTGATATAATGGTACATCACAGAGAAGGGGTCCGGAAACAGAATTATTCATCAGAGAAACTGTACCCGTGAAGAATTTTGTTCCTCCACAGAGGTATCAATCATTCAAAAATATTCAGTGTCAAAAGACAAATCGATTTTTATCTCGAATTCCACTCTCCAGAAACTTCATAACATAAAATCAGTATGAAAGATGCAATATAGGAAGCATGTCTGACGAATAAAAAAGGGGTCTTTTACATACAAAAATATGGAAATGAAATTGTATTATGTAGATATCATCGAAGTAAAGATTCCGGCTTTTCATTTTTACTCAATTACTTACATTTTTCCTCATAATTCTATAAAGTACCTGTTTGCAATTTTGTTAAGCACAAATATTCGAGTTCCTCTTTTGCATATTGTAAATGGGGTATTTTTTACCTTTTTCTTATCTTTCAACTGCTTTGCAATTTATTATTATGTATGAAAATTTCACAAACATCATAAGATATTAGTCTATATCACTAGGCAGAGAGACAAGCAATTTGATTAACTATTAATAGGTTAAAATTATTGAAAATAAGCGTCGATAAATTTACCTAAGGAAATTAATTAACTGTATTAAAATCGATTGAAATACTCCAAAGTTATTAGATCGAAGGGTTTCTTTTGATTTGAAGATTGTTTACATATTAGAATTTACTCTTTATTGGAAAGAAATTTATGTAAACAGGCTTAAAAAATAAGTACCGTTATTTTTTAAGTTCTGAAATTGCTAGCACTTTCAGATATTCAGGCAAGCATCATATTTTCCAAAATCTAGTAAAGCTGCTCCTGTTTAGGTTAGTAAATTTGTCCTTTGTTTATATGATTTCAGGTACTGACTTAAAGTATATTTGTTTGATGAAGTGCTAAAGAAGGAAAATTTAAGAATTTCTCTTTTTTGCTTGGAATGTTTTCCAAAATTCTTTTTTTAATTTTTAATTTTTTTTCATTATATTTCGTTAGACTTCTGGATTATCCCATGAACCAGAATTGGTATGTTAAATTTCTCAGAGTATGCCAACTGTCAAACATCAGCATTTTTCTAGAGCTAGTAAAGATATTTCAGCTTCTTTAAAAGTCATTTGTCACAGAATAGAACGAAGGCATCTAAATATTAGTCCGAATTCATAAAATTATAAACTAATAGTAATCTATAATAATATTATTAATATGAAAGTTTGGATGTTTGGATGGAAATAATTCGTAAGACAGTTTTTTTCTTCAAAATTTTCTTAATTGAAGTTTGAAACGTTTTTAAATCCAGTATAAAATTGTTTGAATATTATTGTTTGTCTAATGATGAACTAATTGACTGCTTATTAGCACATAATAAAATTGATACTGCTTTTTGCACTAAATTAAAAGGAAAAGGGATTTCCTATTAATGTAAAATTAACATCTCCTCAAGCCTAAATACAACAACGAATTTCAGAAGAATTACGGGTTAAACCCAAGGCTTTTTTTTTAATTCCAAACCGGATACTTTTCATTGTAACATCTCAATGAAACAGCAAAAAGTAGTTAATCAAGAAGGCTGATAAGGCAATCATATATTTTATCTTGATCTTTATCTATAATAAAGGATTCTGAACGACGTACAGTGAAACACTGTAGGCATCCGGGATATTTGATATCACATTGAAATCCCTTTTTAGAAAGTAATTAATATCCAGCTGAGCATACCTTTTTTATTAGATAGCATGGTCCAAATCGGTTTTTGGAACAACAAGTGTTTCTGAGATATTTCAAAATATTTCCTAACATACAATTCCTTATTAGCAGTAAACTAAGTGTGTTAGTCTTTCGTACCAGCCTCTTAAGAAAATGTACTGTAATTAGGTTTTTGAAGGAGAGGGTCTTTGATTTGTTCTTATCTTTGAAAAATAAATTTGAGCTTTGTAGTTTTCTGATGTACTTGAACTCGAATTATCTTAGGAAGGAACCGCCTAATGTCTGATTATTTTTGATGGATACAATTCTACCTTGAATTCATATATCAATTGGTTCTGCCGATTGTACGGAAATATGGACTCAATAAAAGAAAGCGATTCAATGTGTGCATTTGTTTTGAATGCTAAATTAAATATGGTGTTAATTCACTTGCACATCTGAACATTTCTAAAATTCTTATACACTAACAATCTTTGGTGACCCACTGGTTTACAGGAAAAGGTATCTTTGATTTCAATCAAGTTTTTAATGAAAAATTTCATTTTCTTGATTTCAGCAAAGTATTTAAGCACATCAAATTGTGACAAATGCTGCAGTCGTCTTATTTTAATAAATTTATATATTTTTGTTTATTATTTATACGAACATTTCTACAGGAATCAAAATATTTGGCGGTGTAGTGCAATTAATATCTAAATTTTTAATAATTTTAAAATGGCATAAATATTAAATTTTTACAATATTAATTTTGGTAGACATCATTAAAAACAAGGAAAATTTGTCCACTTTTGAATTAAATTATAATTTTAAGGAAAGTGGAAATTTTTTTGCTTGAATGAGAAATTCCATTTTACTATTTCCCCATCAATGTAGTTCGTGCCGAATTGGGTAGTTCAAAGTCAAGTGGTGCATCATGTAGATCCTCAACTGATCTTTACATATATATACATATTCATTTTTTTGTTTATTTAATTTTGTAGATATCGTTATTTTTATATTTCATACACAAAATGTATATGATTGATGTAGTTTATTTTCTTATATTTCATATATAAAATGTGTATAATGTATATATTTCATTTGCAAAAAATAAGTTTAAATGATGTTTATTGAAATTGTTATCCCTTATTATTTGAAGAGAGAAATAATTGTGTATTTATATTTATGCAACTAATAATTATCAATAAATATTCTTTATTGTATGAAAATATTTATATAAAAATAAACAGTTCAAAAATTGTTTGGGCGAATATATATATAACTTGTGTGAAATATTCCTATATAACCTTTTTTTCCAAGAAAAGAACTACTTACTGATATCCTTTATCCCAAAAGAAAATGTATTCATTAATAGAGAATAGGGATATTTACTCGCTAGTAGGGAATAGGGAAATTCGTGGAATAGGAAACATTTTCTTGAAAAGAAAAATGTGAATGATTGTTTCAAATTGTTCAATCCCTATTCTTTTTCTTGGGGAGAAACAGAATAGAGATTGAACAATTTGAAACAATCATTCACATTTTTCAGTTAAATATTTGTTCTTTCGGGAGCAAAATTTATATTTTAGATATTGGATAGGAAATCCCTTACATATTTTATACCAACAAAAATGGAAAGAGAAGGTTTACGAGAATTAATGTTGTTTACAACCAAATATTTCCAAGGTGATCCGAGTACATTTGTTCCACGTGAGCTGTAAAATGAAATGTCTTCCTCCAGTCTGAAAAGTATAAGGTATCGGGAAGGGAAAAGATGGTTATTTGAATAATAAATCTCTGCAGGTTTTGTATCTTGTAGAATAGCAACCAAATACTATTTTTTGAAAATTATTTAAGATTTTGAAAAGGATAGTACTCTTATTTTTTAACTAAATACCTGGAATTGTGTTTCTTTATCATTAAATTATTTATCATTTGTTAAAAAAATCATTCATGTACAAAATGCGTACATATTTTATTAATCTGTAAACAACAAAAGATTAATTTGAAACAGTTTCCATATAATTTCACTATATATATATATATATATAGATAGATAGATAGATAGATAGATAGATATATTACAGAAAAACCTGTGTAATTAAACTAGATTAGTGATCAGGAATGTATACGTTGCAATGCAGTAAGAAAAGATTTCTACTTTTTTGCATGTAATAATTGATTAATTAATCATGAGAAGTAATCTTTTTAATGGGGAAGCCAAGAGATTCATTGTATTCATTAAAGTAAAATATTACGAAAACAATACGAATTTTAAATCGCATCATTCATAACTTTACTGGCACTCCAAATTAATATCAAAATATATTTTGAGAGATTGTAAAACTGCCATTCTGTTTTTTGCTATTTCATCACCAAGCAAACTGTCTATTCCTGTTTTTATTTACTTTAGGAGAAAAAGTAAGATTTTAAATAGAAAGTAAAAGTTGTAGTAAAAGTGTTTACATAGTGTGCTTCAGTGAAACTTACTTATTTAAGAAAAACTCTAGAGTGGTGAGTTGGCTGGGTAGAGGGATGATAGGAGATGCTACTGGAGAGAAAAGTCCCAAAGTGTTTTCCTTTATCTAGTCAGTTGCCATCATACTCTGGTCTAGAGAACAGAGAGCCTTCACTATCGAGAGCTCCTTTTCTAACGGTCGCTAAATTGTTGCTTTCGCGATCGCTTTGAAATTCCTCCTTACAGACCCGTACCTGGCCGTAATTCGATTCTGTCGTGAATTAACTCATTTCGGAAGTGTTACTAAACCCAGAAATGGACATCAACGGACCACCAGAACTCCGGAAAATGTCAAAAGAGTGAGGCAGTCAGTTCTCCGTTCTCCCCGGCATTCTGCTCACAAACACGCAGCTGCTTTTGGAATATCTGACACCAGGCTTTGACGAAATGATCATCATTGTCCATCATGCGCCAGTTTCTCTGGCGCATTCTTCAATTTTATGCCTATAAATTGGCTGTTGTGCAAAAATTAACTGAACGCGATTTTACTTGCCCGTAGTTTTTGCCCAAAATGCATCTGAAATGCTGCCTGAAGACGAGGTTGTTTTTTTTTTACTGACGAGGTTCACTTTAAAATCCCTAGTTTATGTCGATAGACCACGGACAATAGCTCACCTCAAGAAAAACATTTGCGACGCCATTCCCAACATACCGATTGTTATGCTGCAAAGAGTAGACACGAACTTCAAGAATCGAATTAATCAGTGTATGTGCCATACCATTTAACCGATGTCATTTTTAAAACTCTGTGGAAAATAAATGGGTTGTTGTATTCTCAAATAAAAATAAAATTAAAATAATAACTGAAGTAGTTTTGTTTCTATCGACCTTTCAAATAATCAATTTCTTTTCTCTGGCTCATCCTGCATTTGATTTCTATTTCATATTTTCATAAAACGCCATTACAATATAAAATTTGACAGAAGTAATGCGCTTATACATTTATCGTAAATAACTGATGTATTTGAGGCCTTTAAAAATTCAATATTAATATTTTCCTTAAATTATAATCAGTAAATGAGGGCTATTCTATATTCATAAAGCATATAGTGTTACAGGAAGGTATATAGATTTAATATATATCATATAGATATAAATTCTATATGATACTGATTGAAAAATAAAGCTCTACACATAGTAAAAAAATAATTCCAAATCATTAACATTTGATTCAAGTCATCAATCCCCAAATGAATCGTTCCCCAGCTTTTATTATATTTACAAAAGTGTTGGGAGTTATTTTATTATTTAATTAATTTTCATTTCCGCACCTAAGTTAGCTTCAGATTTTAGGAAGATCTATTGAATTATGGCTAATAAGATAGCATGTTGATGAATGTGTAAATATGATATAAATATACACTTAGATAGTTGAATAGATTGAATAAGTGTGATAGTTCATTTTTATCTTTTAATTAACCTCATTTAAAATTTAATAATAAAAAATAAAAAATAACGAATGAACAAAGCATCTATTTATTAATGTTGGATGATAGTTTCTAGATCATGGTCATCTATTCTTGATGGCTGAACTGTCTTTGTTAAGAAGAGAAATAGAACAAAGTTAAGAATCAAGTATAGTCAGGAGAAAATCTGGGAATCGTAAAAAACCCTTCGTGAGAACCGCCATCCCCTGAGAGACTGTCATTAGAAGATCTGTCCACACTGGTGTGATATTTTTAATAGAATTTAAGAAAACAATTCATTCCGTCTGTTGTAGACAAACGCTCTCTTTCTCTGCCACCATTTATTCATTTATTCTCTCATTCCTAAGATCGTTTCAGTTCAGATACATCAGAATACTGGAACGCCCGAATTTCTTTTTCATAGAGAAGAAAAATTCCACACCCTTTTCTCTTAAAATCATAATCGCAGCCAATATTATTAAGAGACTATTATTCAAAAGCTGTCTCTTCTAAGCCAAGCAAATATATTCTTGCACATGCTTTGAGTCATTTTTTAAGAGTCCCTGATCATCTCCTCCCAACACATCTGGAAGCGTCTGTTCCCAGCAAAGAAAACATCAGGTTATTCAATCAATCTCACTTAACGGAAGGGAAGGAATCGAACAATGATATTTAGACGCTTTGGGCGAGTTCCATATATTTTTTGTATGGGCGTTTACAGTCTTTCTATATTGATAGATTAATATACAATGTAGAAGTGTTATTGAATTAGAACAGTTAGAATACATGGATAAATCTAAAAGTTCTTTGCTTTTGATGCTCGAGTGGCTGATGCAAAGAACATTTTGTATTTTGAGTATGCGAATAGAATAAATGCTTCCATGTTTTTAGAAAATAGATTTCATTTGAGAGCCTTGAAGAGTATGTTAATTTTCAATCTCAAGTTTAGAAAATGAATAATCATCCCCTATGTTCGTCGAAAATATGATTTTACTTTGATAAAAAAGAGTTATATGATAGATACTAAAGAATAAGAAAATTTGGTTTCTAGTAGATTCGAAATTTTTTATCCTTTTTTCATTCAACACTTATTTGCACAAACACAGTACAAGATGAAAATACAATCACATTCGTATTTTTTAAGTTATTACACAATAGATATAAGGCTTGAAAATAAAAATGATATAATTTGTCAACCAAAAGTTTTTGAATCCAATGAAATTGTTATTAAACTTGACAAGCTAATTTATAATGCAGTGTTTTTAGATTTGTCTTTCCCGGCTAATAAACTTTACATTTGCATAAACTAAACCTGAAGATGCTGATGTGATCTGTTTTCATACAAATAATGTTTTTTATTTGAGGTTTTCAGAATAACTCTTTTTTTTACAGAAATTTAGAATTTTTTAAAATGTGAAATATATTGTTTATTAGCTTTTAGAATTAATTTAAGTTCTTAGATTTATTTATCTTTTAGAGGATGAAAATGACATTGCTCCTTAAACTACAAGGCAAAATGTCCTTATCTACCTATACACTGAAGTGACAAAAGTCATGGGATAGCAATATGCAAATATACAGATGGCAGTAGTATCGCAGCGAAAAAGTATAAATGCGCAGTTCGTTTTCCAGAGCTTTCATTTGTGTTCTATTCATGTGAACAGGTTTTTCGTGATTTACGGCGGCACGACGAGAATTAACAGACTTTGAACGTGGAATGTTAGTTGGAGCTAGACGCATGGGTCACTCCATTGCGGATATCGTTAGTGAATTCAACATTCCGAGATCCACAGTATCAAGACAGTATCAGGCATCACATCCCATCATGGACAGCGCAGTGGGAGACCACCTGCACTTAACGACCCAGAACGCCGACGTCTGTGTAGAATGGTCAATGTTAATAGACACGCAACACTTCGTCAAATAACTGCAGGAATCAATGTGGGACGTACGAGGGACGTGTCCGATAGGACTGTGCGGCGAAATTTGTCTTCCTTGGGCTATGACAGCAGATGACCGACTCGAGTGCCTTTACTGACAGCCCGACATCGCCTGCAGCGACTCTCCTGGGCTCGTGAGCATATCGACTGGTCCCTAGACCAGTGGAAAACCGTGGCGTGGTCAGATGAGTCACGATTTCAGTTGTTACGAGCTGATGGTAGAGTTCGAGTGTGGCGCAGACCCCACGAAGCCATGGACCCAAACTGTCAGCAAGGCACTGTTCAAGCTGGTGTTGGCTGCTTAATGGTGTGGGCTGTTTTTACATGGCATGGACTCGGTCCTCTGGTGCAACTGAACCGATCATTGACTGGAAATGGTTATGTTCAGCTGCTTGCAGATCACTTGCAGCCATTCATGGACTTCACGTACCCACACAACGATGGGATTTTATGGATGACAATGCGCCATGTCACCGGGCCAGAACTGTTCTTGTATAGACTAAATAATAGAATTGAAGGAGCAGTTGTGTAAATGAATCGGATATACCGCATTTCAAAATTTCATCTAAAAATAAAGCTAAATGTGGATATGTATGTTGGCTCTCTACAGGACCTACAATTACCAAATTTGGTACAAGTATATCTTGGAGGTACAGAATGTGAATTTGAATGTGAATTTATTAGAATTTGAATTAATTAAAAATTAAGCGAAATTTCGACATTTTCCGTTATAACTTCCAAAAATATTATCGCACAAAAATTATTTTTACATCAAATTGAAGGTAAAAAAATTAGCTTTCCTATGATGTTAGTGCTTTAAGATATGACTTAACTTTCTATTTTTAATGAATTTTTAAGAAATATTTTAACTACATTTTTAAACAATATATTTCGAACAAAACAATAAATCTGCTCGAGCACATTAAGAGTGAAGGGGAAAATATTATCTTTTATCAATATGTTGCCATCAGATTGAAAAAAACTCAAATTTAAAAAATAAATAATTATTGCAATGTAAACATATAAAAATGTAATTTTCAGCACGTGTCTTCATGGAATGAAATAAATATATGTTTTTTCTTAAAATAAAATGAAAAGAAAATATTGTGTGACATTTGCAGCTTATTAATTAAATTAAGGAGCTTTATTTAAGACAAACATGGTTTAATATATATTTTTTTCATTTCAAGTTCCAGCGCCTAATTTCTATAACTTAAATAATAGAAATGCATTGATAAAAAGGGTCTAAATGAAGCGAATAACTACATAGCATGCAATATGAGTCTATAAATGCTTTAAGAAATGAAGAATGTTTAGATTTTAAATAAAAAGAGATAAATTTCAATCAAATCAGTATCTTTAAATCACTTCTTCGCCCATTCCAAACATGATACGTCAATCAATGCCCATGATTTCTCAATATTGACTGGCCTGAGAAAGAAAATGTTGAATGTTCCAATCATTTTGATTCAAAATTTCAAAAGCCGATCAAATTTGACAGCAGAAGATAGAATCCTTCATTCTGTTTATTTGAAAACTGAAGTATCAAGAACATTTCATAGAATATGATTCCTTAGAACTAAAGGATGCTCAAAATTTAGATATAATAAATTTTAATTATGTTTATAGATCAAAATAAATAAAATGTTATTCACATCATTTAAATACTCTTAAAAGTAAAACTAAACTCTGAATTTTATGATAAATATGTTAGTTTTGTTGAATAATTCTTGAAATATTACATAACTTATTGAAATTATTCAGTAATGTAAAATCATTCAGTGATTATTCGGTAATTATTTAGTAATTCATATGCTTCTCTTTTACTTATATTTAAAAAATGCTTGGTTTCGATAAAAAAAAAGATTTTTATATCAATTTGCAGTTTAGTCGATTCCACTTGACAGATAATTAGAGAGATATATTACGAGATACGTTACGAGCTTAAGGCCTTTATAATTGCATGAGTGAATTATATGACTATTGAAATTTTAATCTTAAGAATATTTTGATGATGTAGCTATTAAACGACAAGTTGCATAAAGTATTTAATTGACAATGACAAGTCACATAAAGCCTTTAATTGACAATGCCGTTACATAAAGAATTTAACTAATAATTTTGAACAGCAGTAAAATTGGTTAACCCGCTGGTCTCCAAAAGCGGCTAATATTCATTAAAAAAGATTTATAAAAAAATAATTGTTTTTTTTTCTTACTTTCAGCAAAATATACTAGTGTCTTTTTAATGATTAAAAGGAAAACTCGAGGATTTAAGTCTTCACTTTTATTTTATGTCATTAATTTATAAAACACGAGTGAATATTTTAAATATATTTATTATATTATATAATAATAAATATATTTATAATATTTTAAATAGTTTGCCTCAAATAAATATAATTGTTGATTGGTAGTAACATGAAATATATACACATTATATTAATAATATGAAAAGTTACACAAAAAATATTTAAAAAATTACAAAATCATCAAATGTTCCAGCTGATAAGTATCATAATCTGTCTGAAAATGCCTTAATTATTCTAATGCAGCATCCATTATTGGTAAAATATATTGTCCGATGTCTTGATGATTTTTTACATTCCGAATGCCAACCAGTATAGTGAAGATGTTACAATCTTATTATTTACTTTGTGCTGATAGATACGTCCCAATGGACAATACTCTTACCTAATTTCCTGCATCAGATACGAGTCAATAAACAATACTCTTACTTTATTTTCTGGACAAAATCCATCTCAATAAGTAATGTTCGTATCTACTGTTCTGAACCAGAACATCTCAATAAACTATATTCTTACCTAGTTCTCTGGATCAGATACATCGCAATAAACAATACTTTTACATAGTTTTCTGGACCAGATACATCTCAATAAACAATACTCTTACATAATTTTCTGGACCAGATATATCTCAATAAACAATGATCTTACCGGATTTTCTGAACCTTTAATTTAATCCAAATAATTTGAACACGATATTAACATCACATGAACCCCACCAAATTTCTTGATTTATCTTCTCTAAATTGTTTTTCTTCAGCTTCTTACCAAACAGTCCCTTACGGCTGTAAGTCGACATTTGCATGTTCCTGACATGTAAAATCGCGAACACTTCATATACAATTTATTAAATTGCTG
>JAPMOQ010043872.1:0-12071 GCA_026543055.1 Argiope trifasciata | reverse complement strand
GAGAGATAAAATTCTTTTTCTTGTTAGATATTTAGATAACGAATCAAAATCTGGATGAAAGGTTTATTCCTCTTGTGTCTAATATTTTGAAAATCTTTGATTTCCCATGTTTCTTATTTAATATTCTTATGTGGTTCTCCATCGAATGAGAAGAATAAAATTCCGCCGCGCGATTAAAGCTCTTTACAGATGAGCTATGCCATTCGAGAAGCAAGTGCCTTTCTGTTGTAACTGTTGCTCCAGTCCAGAAGAAAGAAAAATAAAATATAATGAAACAATTTCAATAATACTCGTGAGGAAAGGACTAAATATTTATCCTCATTTACTGATAAAAGAATTAATGCTAAAAATACGGTTCTTTATCGCTTAAGTAATTGGATTGATCGCACAAAAGGATTAAGTAATCATCGCATCAAAAAATTAGAATGCGGATTTGACTAATTAAGAATAAAATTAATATAGTTCAGACATTGTAGCGTTCGCACCACAGCTAACAAAACAGGAGCAAGCAAAATGGCCGAAATCATTTATCAACATTTTAAGACAATTATCTATATCGATAAAAATGTCTCTTGGGCTGCCGAACCGCTCATCCGATGGCGATAAAACTTTGAAAACTTGCACTTACCCGATGGTTATAGGCATTGTAAAATTATATAATCTATATAAAAATATATTTTCTGGTCTATTTGACGCAGCTATTATTTACCAATAATTAACCTTCAAAAAACTCTTAGGACACACAATCGATTATATAAGGATGCTAAATTCAACCTAGAATGAATTATTTCGTAGTTGTTGTTCGTAAATGCTATGCAAGCCGTCCTCTGAGGTAACAGCTTTATTAGACAGTATGCAAGAAAGCGTTGGGGTAACCAATCCTATAGATTTGAAATTTTAAAAATCTTATTCAACCATAACGTTATTTGCAGTATTTTTCGGATAAGAGTACAAAAAATTTGACAGTTTTAGTTTAAAAAAATTATTAATTGTACTATATCAATGATTTTGGGGCATAAATATATTTTTGCGTTTAGTGAATTTTAAAATAAAATGATTTAATTGCATTTTCTATCATCAATCTTGAGAATATTATACGAATATTATACGAATATTTTGAGCGAATATTATACGAATCATCAAATATATCCTGAAAGCAGCTTCGAATGGAGATGTTCTCACTCCACACATTCTCACTAAGATTCCTTTTTATTTCAAACGACTCGGTTCCCCATTCGACATATGTCAACAAGGCTCAGGGTCAATCATTTCCGGCACGCGGACTGGACCCAAAAAATCCACGTTTTTCACATAACCAATTGTATGCTGGATGCTTACATGTCGGGCAGTTGTTTCTGCTGAAGATGGAAAAACAAATAAAAAAAATGCCTACCCTAAAGCTCTTGAATAAGAAAGTAGGAAAGAAAAAAAATATTTACATTTCTACTTTATATATCATTCAATTTCAATGAATGCATTCATTTCCGATACAAAAATAACGTTATTTCTACTATGCATACTTAAACAAAAGATTTTTAATTTCAAACCATGTTTCCAAAATGATTTCTTTTGCGGCAGCAACGCGCCGAGTTTTAGCTAATATGTAATATTTTAGAACATTGTGAAACTCAAAATATAATTCAATACAATAAAAAAAACTAATACAAAATCAATATCGAACCCAGGTTAAAAAAAAATTATTATATCGACACGTAATTGCTAAACTACCAGAGAATTAGAACAAATATTAAAATAGCTTTTTAAACCGCCTCTATGTCAAAGGTCCATTATACATAAGCTCTTCTTACAAAAGCTGTAATGCATTGCAATTAGAAACAAATAAGTGATTATGAATTGATAGCATTGAGCAGGAAACCAGAAATATAATTTTTTTTATTGTTGTAGCATTCGCATCGTATCATGTGGTCATCGGAAAGCAAGGAGTAATTGTAATTAAGTGTTATTGATGCATTTTAATGAAATCTTATTTAAAATTATACAATTTTAAATAAGATTTGTTATATGCAAATTAAATAAAATGCAAATGTGAATATTTTAATGCAGTTACTGAACTGCACATATGCAAGTATAAGAGATTCTTCATCTAATCAATGTCACCATCTTACCTGTGCAGCTCCGCCGTTCTTCTCGTTTCGTTGAAGGGATTCTCTCGACGCGACGTTCTTCGGGAAGGGATGCAAAGATCCTGCACTGTGGATCAAGCAAGAACTTTTGTTGCTGCAGAGCAGTTTTGGGAAGGAAGGAAAATTTGGTATTGCTCAGATGTGGAATGAATTTGAACAGTACTTTTAAGGATAACGAGTTATAATTAGTTCTACAACAGTTTACTTTAATGATCAATAGCCAACAACTGTGGCAGGTTCAAGGTGAAAATCATGCCTCATTCCCATGGTCCGTGTGTGCCTTGAACAAGTGCCTTTCGCCCTCTTTCCCCTCATTTGTATTTATTCGGAATCTGAGCAGCGGCACTCTTCCCATTGTTCGTGACCTTGAGAAAACTGCTTCCAGATAGGTTGGACGTTCAGACCAGATGGAGCCTCAGATTCTATGACTCTTTAATATCTGTTTATTTTAGTGACTGTTGGCGAAGAACTTCCGACGTCCACATGCGTAATATTAGGCGACGGGCGAGAGTGGTCCCACAAGGACTGATTCTGCGCTGTGGATCAAGCAAGAACTTCAGTTCCTGCAGCGCAGTTTACAGATTGGGAAGGGAGAGAAATTTGGTATGCACCAAAGTGGAAAGAATTTAAACAATGATTTTTAAAAGGACGTTAAATTGCAGTCATAGATCAGAATTTCGATTCATTTTTAACTCATTCACTGCTACAGATGTTGGAATGCTTTACAATGTATAGAGTTGTCTACTGAGTGTCAGACGTAATTCGTTCTTTGAACTGTTACAACTCCGAATTTTACTTGGGTTAAACTTCAGGACAAAACAAATCAAGTGAATATGTAACCAAAATATGAACATTTATTGCTTACGAGATTATTCACCTTTAAAATCCTTAATATAAATTATGTTCTGTTGAAAGAAATTAATTGTTGAAGCTTTATTCCTTTGCCTTTCATTTTGAATTTACTTATTAACACTGCACGTTAATCTTTCTATCGAATAGAAATTAGTTTATCATGTAATAACTCTGATTATTAAAAATATTTAAAAAATAAATCTGATTAAAATATTATAAAAATAATCCTGATTATTAGAGGCATAGCTTAAGATCCAACTTCATTTTTTAAAAATGAAAATATTTATTTGTGAAACGCTATAGAATAAATACGATAACTGAAATTAATTTTTCTGAGTGATGCATTAAAATTTGCAAGTTTATTTTAAATTTCATGAAAATATACTGAAATTGTTACTTATAAAATAGCTTATTCCTAAAAATAATTGAATTGTGCAGTAAGTGTGATTAGTAGTCTCTGAGACCTTTATAATTATTAACAAAATATTTCGTTTCGAATTCTTTTTAAGGAGGATTAATGAATTCAACCATAAGAGAAGATTTTAACCTGATAAAAGCGCAGAAGCCCACTATCGATATTCATGTCCAGAGAATAACTTTTGCTCAGTTGCCTTTTGATGTTCTGAGTTTTTACGATATTACTTAATTTTAAAAAAACTATATTAAAAACATTTAATTTGAGAAAATTATTTGTTCCCTCTTTGATTTGAATGGCAAATTTAAAGAAATGTGGACTATGTTTGGTAATAAAATTATTTTGAAGTTCGTTATCAGCCGTATCTTGCGATGGCAATATTACAAAAATGTAACATAAATGATAAATTACGATACTGAAAATTAATGACGTTTGCCAGTGTTTATTAAGAGAAGTTTACAGCAGTTAAAATTTCATGACTTCCACTCCTATACAAAGTTGTCAAAATAAAACCTCCTGCTTTAGTATAAATAGCTCAGTTTACCGAAAATTGTCTATAAATTCATTGTTTCTGTCCGTTTTAGATATTGAAATAATTTAATCGTTTTAAATGTTCAGTGAAAATTACTTAGCTGCGAATTTTATCTCAGCATCGCAGTAAGACAGATGTGCAGTAATTTTCCTGGAAAACTGGGACATTACAAAATACTGTAAAGCTGTCTGTTTTTTAATTTAATCCATACATTAACTATTAAAGTATTGTATGATAATTTCATACCCTTATTGACTTGCAAAATTCTACATTTATTCCTCAGAAAGCAAAAATAGAAAAAACGAATTCCATTGATCTTGGGGCAGTGAATGAGTTAAACGAATTATTTTTTGTTTTTGATTAGAATGGCGTAAGATTTGTAGTGATTTTTTTTGAAAAGACTTTGGCTATCCTGTTTAGAGAGTTGCAGAGAAACTCCCTGTGTACAATGAGTTCTAGAGACCCTTTGATTCAGAAATATCCCTTTCCATGTGTCAACAACATTAACATATACATTGAAGATGTAATATTTCCTATTAAAGGTATTTTTGGCATTTAATTATTTTTGCCAAAATTTGAATCAACTTTAATTCCTTGATCTCCAAACTTTGTGTCAATAAAACCGAGGGAATGATCGACATAAGTTTTATTGTATCCAAGTAAGATACTGTTTCTTGCAAGCTGTTAAGCCTTAAGAATTGTGTCTTTAGTATTTATCTATTGGAAGCACATTCTTTCATTATATTACGAGCGAATGAAAATTAGTTAAATTAAAATGGTTATCAAATTCAGGCGAGGTTTATTTCCATGGAAACGTAGATTTAAACATTTTGGCCTTATGCACAATAAAATTTTCTTAATAAATCCTTACTAAATCTATTCTCTTAACCATGGAAGAGCATCAGTTGAATAAACATTGTATCCCCCAGTATAAATTGGGGAAGTTCATTGGAATGTTAACATTAAAATATTAATGCTTTATGACATAAAGTTATAAAGCTTTGTGAAATTCTTGATACGTTATAAGAGAAATTTAAGTCATCTACGATTATATCATACTAATCTGCAATGAACGATTAATTGTTTTGTGATGTAGAATATTTCTGTAGACTTAAATGTCTTGGGAGATTTTGTATTGAAGACAAATTAGCGAATTCAAATTTAGGCATGACACATCTTCGTAAAAAAGCGAATTTTGGCGTTTTCGAATTTAAATTTCATCATTGTTGAGGTTGATTATTTTTTTTATGAAATAACTGATATTTTAATATCTTAAGTATTTTCGGTATAAATTTATTCATTTAATCAAACAATTAAGCTTAACTGAACATACTTTTTTTTTTACTTATCATGCTTATGATTTTGACATTCTTTTTGCTTTTAATAACATGAAATTTTAATGACTAAGTCAGATTAGAAATAAGGATTAATGGCTTTTAACTCTAAAAATGCCAACAAAAATTTCAGTCATCAGTTGCACCTGAGTAAAACGATAAAAGTTTGGGTGCATAGGGTTCTATATTTCGCAATAAAGGAAATGTATCGAAATTTGAAAAGGAATCTGCACTCTTCTTTCTAATAACATTTCAGAAATTTGAAAGTCAAACCATGAAAGACAAATTCTGATCATGACTGTAGTTCATATACACGGCTTTCTGTAGTGGTTGAATAAAAGGTTGAATATTAATTTTAAATAGAAATCTTCCTCTTTGAGTCTCATAATTCTTCGAGTTAATGCTGAAAATTTACGAATGAATAATAAAAAATGCAGTTCTTCAGCAAAGAATTTTCATTGGTGAATTGGTTGTCGTTAAAGTTAACTTGAAATAAATATAATTGCTTATGAAAATTAAATCTTATCATTGAGTGAGATAGCTATTAGAAAAGTATGAAGTAGTCGAGGAAATTTCGTTTAGTGTATATATATAGAGAGAAAAGCTGTTAAGGTTTCTGAAAATTTAACTATTTAAAAGTCATTGTTTATGAAAATGAAATAAATTTTACATAAATAGGAATATTCAAACTTTGAAATAATAATCTGCTTTTCCATACGATTTTCAACTTCAAAAAGGAATTTGTATTAGATGAAATTCATGTTTGAATTTTTTATCTAAGAAAAGGTTATTTAAATTTTTTTTATCTAAGATTCAGAAAAGGTGTTTTAAATTCTTTTTGATTAAAGAAAAGTACATTTTTTCTGAAAGTCCTTAGCGAAATCTATTGCTAAATGCCATCTTACTAGCAGTTAAATTTCTGGTGGAATGAGATGCTGACGACAAAAATGTTCAGTTAACAGTAGAATAATAATCAAATATTGGGTTTTGTGTAACACTAACGTACAATTAGGAGGGTACGTATGGGTTTGGATTGTAAAGTGAACCTTTTAGTGCATTTTACAGTTTTACATGTTTTAATTGAATGCCCGAAATTTAATTTTTATCGTGTGCATTTAATTCATTAGATTTGCGTGAACTGATTTCAGAACAAATTCGCCGAAATATTCTCACATTTATAATCGTATTGACTTGAATACTATTAATACCATTGTTATTTTTAAACTTTGTTTCAACCATAGACAGACTTTTATCTTATTTCATGCTTCGTACCTTTCTTAAATGCTTCTTTTAACAATGTTTTATTATCATTCTTTTAGCTTGCAGAAAACCATTTTATTTCCATTTAATCTTTTAATAATAGATTCACATCGTGTATTTTGGCGGAGCGTAGCCAACTCTGCGTCTTGTGCCATTAAAAGCAACCCAATCAACTAGGAAAGGTGAAAAGTTTGACTATTTGTAATCAATATTTTGAAACTCGTGTATTAGATATATTTTTAATGAAGAATGATCAGCAAATATTGATATTGATTCTGAAAATTCTACTCATATAAAAGAATTCGAGATCTACAGAAAAAAAATAAATCTTAAGGTACTAAAATAATTACATTTCAACGTATTTTTCATAGGAAGTTCCTACAAATAAAGAATTATGAAGTCCAAGTTCATAGTACATTACACAGTCTGGAAATAGGAAAGAAACAGATGTTTTTCTTATTTCTGATAATTTAACTTCTACGTTTTGATACTTTGATTTACCTTAATAGAATAAAATATCCAGTGAATTCTTTTTTAAATAGTCGCATCATTATGGCACATTTGAAAATAATAATAAACCAGAGTTTAAAAAAAGAAATTTCTTTTTTGTGTGTGAATCTGCTTGATAGTTTTCAAGTTTTCAGTGTAGGGGAAATGTTGAAGAAAAGATACTTTATGATTATATATAGCCCGATAAAAATTTACTCTATTCGATAGGACCTTGATAGTCACAGTTTTATCGAATTTGATACACATTTTGAAGAATTACGAAATTATTCTTCGAACATGAATAAAGCAGTCCAATCAATGTTGAATAGTCAATCTTGCGTCATTTTCAAATTGTGAGGATTGGAACGGTATTTTTTTAGCATCATTACTTATGCCATTTTGTTCAAAATTTTAGACTTTTGATAAACGATGGTCAAGAAAAATCATCTTTTCTAACTTAAAAAAATCTGAATTAATGAAGATCATAATTTTAGATTTGTCACAGTTGCCTAACATCTTCCGTAACAGCCTTTCTTTTATATATTGATATTTCCTTTGTTGCCTATTGCTTTACAAATAGTCGATCTTGAGCTCAAAAATGTTTTTTTTCGTATCGAATTTGTGATATTGTCAGCGGAAATACTCCTTTCAAGTCTCCTTTTAACAAAAATAGTTTTAGCAATCGATGAAACGAATACCGAGTCAATGATTGTCAGATTACCCGACAAAATTGGCGATCCTTTGTTGATGAATTGGGTTATTTTGGCGCGAAATTGGAAGATTTCTGAAAATAGTCATTTTGGCTATTGCTCCATTAGTACTCGAGTTAAATTGTTCAAGAAATTTGTGGATTGTCATGGAAATTATAAAAGACAGAAATAAAGCTGATTGTCGGCCGGCATTGAGTCAGTTGAATTAAGATCATGCAAGTTTTCAATTCAGAATAGCAGGTGGCTCGGGTGATGTAGTTATGAGAATGAGTTCGGTCCCTGTTAATTCCACCTGTGCATCCGTTTCTTTTACGGTTGTTTACAGTTGATTTTTTTTATTCCTATGTATTTACTGCTAAAGCTAATCTAGTGTCCGCTTTGGCTGAATTTTTTGCATGTCTTTGGGTTTTCATGTCGAATAAAACGTCGTTTTTTTGTTATGGCAGTTGATAGTTTTAGTACATACCCCTCAGATTTATTTTCAGTGATTAAGTCACCTTTTATAGCTGGAATTTGCCATTTGTCTAGAGTAATTTCTTTTGTATTCGTTATTTAAAAATATCAAAAATGGGTAAAAATCCAGTACGCCCCTGCATTATTTATAGATGCACAGACTTCGTTTAATTCATTTTTTAATGCGGATTGTGACATTTTGGCACGAAACAACGAACCTATGCTTTGTCTTAAAAATTATTGTACCAGTTCATTTTAAAGTTAAGATTTTAACATCTGCTACATTTTACTTCTGATGTTGAATCGGTATTAAAAGATGAAAGGTTGCAAATAATACACCCAAACTCTATTTTTGTTGCATCTATTCAAAACATGTTGAAAAAAAATTTAATCTGAAAAAAAAAAATGTTTTCATATATTGTTTTCTTCTAGAAAAATTGCATTTTATTGCAGGGTAAAATATTGGAATATTTTATTTGTATAGAGCGCTTATGTAGGCATCTTTTATTGCAAAAATTATGTAAGAAGTTGTTTTTCTGTCAGTATAATATTTTTTTTGAAATTGTCTTCAGATCTGCAGAATAAGTGTCTTGATTAGATTAGCATTTTTCGAGTTTTAATATCAATTTATGCGTCAAACAATTTATTACATTGGAAGAAACGCAGCGTTTTGATGAGTTTACAAAATAAATATTATATTGATGTATCTAGTACTAAGAATTACGGAATAAAATATCTAAAACAAACGAGATTCAAATGAATTTGGACTGCTCAAATTTAATTGCAGAATATGGATATGACTTCGTGAAAATTACCTGGATTCACCCCCGTGTGAAAACTTCAGAAAATTAAATATTTAATACCATTTAGGAAATGGAAGATAATTTGCAATTAACGTTTTTACTTACAGTTTACTAGGGGGAAAATAAGACAAGAATTTTAAGGCAGAAAATTACTTATACTTATTTACATAAAATATTATGACAGTGGTAAGGGAAAGCAGACTCCAACTGGAAAAGTGGAAAAGATCCACCTCTTAATTCATGTAAAATAATGGTCGTTCTTACTACTTTTTTAAGGTAGTTGTAAAATGTTTGGATTCAAAACCGCATATTTTAATAATTTTTTTTATTACCTATTGTCAAATTTCCCTCAGAAGACCTCCAAAATTGCCTCTCGGTATTAGTTATCCCAAATCATTTTCAGCCTATTAGTCTAAATTTAAGGAAATACTTATCTAAATTATTGGAATAGTAATTTTTATTCTCACATCTACTCATTTTCCTGAAAGTATCTTTCGATATTTACGACGATTTAGATTTTCATGTATCGGTGATAAATGAAATATATTGGTAAAGTACTATTGTATAATTTTAAATGTAATTTTCCCCAATTTTTATTTCAAATAGTTTTTGAATTTTCATACGTAAGACATCGTATGGAGTAAAAGTGTAGCATAAGTTGCATATGTCAAATAATTAAATATTTATGTTAAAAAAAACTTTTTGCAAAATGCTGATGTTTTATTATAGGAGTCAAAATTTTATATTAAATTTATGCTTAAATATTTTAATGTACAATTTAATATTACACTACAAAAATTAAAACTTAAAACAAAAATATCTATATCATTGATAAAAATAAAGAGTACCATTGCAATATAAAATATTCAATTTTTAATGAAGAAAAGGATTAGAATTAATATTTTGGGAGAATTTTGTATTTAAAAATTGGAGTGCGTTCTCCAATTTTTAAAAATAATTTTCAAAATAAAAGCAGTGTTTACAATGGGCCGTGTCCTCTGAATGAAAGAGGTTCTTTAGAAAAGTTAAGTGCTGCTTAAGTTTCGATAAGGGATCGTAAAAAAATTTATACAGACTGAAATGGCTTTTTGTAGTTAAGATTTGAAAGTAATGAATTAATGCTGAAATACAGAACGAATCTTTCAAAAAAATGTAATAGTTGCTCAAAAAAAAAAAAAAAAAAAAAAGCCCAACAGCACAGAATTTTATCTTCGAAAAAATTCAATTGTCTTTGCAAATAAAACGGGGGAATTCCGTTGCCAATTCGACTCGGAAACTGTTAAAACAATTTCTGTTAAAATTCCAATTTGAAATTGAGTAGAGAGAAGTTTTAAGAAAAGAACGCTATTTTATAATTAAACGAAATAAGTACATAAGGCCACCTTCTAGTTTAGCGGAAATATTGCTGCTCAAAACTTGTTTCAAATTCCTTTGGTTGATTTATTGTTTAATTAAATGGGTCATTTTTTTTTTGCTCCATGTTGGCAGTTTCATATTCAAACCGAGGTTCTCCATTAATTTAAGTCAAATTTGACATCATTATTAGAATTCTTAAAATACACGTTTCTTTCAATAATTTCTTAGATTTATGGAAGTATTCAATGTGTGTTTTGTATTATATTTAAAAATAATCCAGCATTATTATCACACTGTTTAACTTAAAAGTAAACACAACTTCATTAAACTACGCAGCAAGTAGGATATAAGACATCTCATTTGAAAAATGGCAATTGTTTCAAGCCAACAGTTATCAAAAATCAATCGTCTACCAACGAATTTCGATCGTTTAAACAATCGTGATTTTTAATACATTAATGAAAATTGTTTTTCATCATTTTATTATTTAAAAAGAAATGACTGTTAATTCTCAATTTTCATTACCTGCCCTCCCCCCCCCCGAAACGATTCTGAATTTTTCAATTAATTTTTAATTTAATGTACAAGATGCTGATGTTTAATTTTCGAAGCTTTCTATGAATCAAATGTTTTTTATATTTGACTGCAGTAGCTTTATGGAGAAGACCAGTGGTTCTTCATTAAAATGCCAAAAATTTTAAATGTTTTTAGGATCGAATTCTGGTGCTCCTGTACTTCTGCATATTTGCTAAGATATTTGACGCTTCATTGTCATAAAATAATAAATCTTCAGATAACAATGCATTCTTCTTACTCTCTCTGTTTTGGAATTATTCGAATATTAAGCAGATATCTATGGAAGAAACAACTTCGGTGCTGAATGTAGTTAACGCTCGGTGATGAAAGTTACTCGAGTTGGAGGAGTATTCAGATTTTTTCCCCTAATTTTCAGTGCCATTTTGGATGATAATTCAAAAATGATGAATAAAATAAAGCATTTACTTCCTTCATTTGATGAAGTAATTAAAGATGCAAATTCGATTTTATTAAAAAGGTGAGAATGGAATTATTATTTGTTGTTAGGTCTGTATTATTTGATTTATTTCACTTTAAAGCTAATTTTAGTCCTATTTTTAAAATTAATTAAGTACATTTTCTAATTGCGAACTGAATTCTTACAATCATAATTTGAAATCGCTTGAAAAGATGAAATCTCGTTTATTGCAAAACTTATTAAATTTCAATAATAATGAACTTATAATTTAATACTTAGATAATTTTTCGTATTAAAAGTACATTTTTTAAATCAAACTATATTTTTAAGAGAGCTGTATACAGTTATATTCATCTAAGAAGTTTATTTTTACAGCAATGTGACTGATTATACGCACAATAAGTGTGTTATAATTTTAAATTTAGCTTATTCTGATTGTTTTTTCATGGTTAATGTATATCAAGGTTGCTCATTTAGTTTTGCGAAATCATTTAAATTTGCTAGGAAAAAAAATGTCATGCATGTTATTGCATGATTCATGCATGAGTTCTCAACGGTTGTATATAAATATGCTAAAATATAGCGCTTTTTTTGAATAAGATAAATACGAAGTTGGTTTTTATTGTTTTTGATTATGATGAAACATAAAAATATTTTTATGTTTGATTGAAAAACCTTTATAATTATATTAACTTGTATAATTACATCTGTTAGAAATTACGGACTAAA
>JAPMOQ010043869.1:0-14929 GCA_026543055.1 Argiope trifasciata | reverse complement strand
TATAACATTTTTAGAAACGTATAAAGTTTGTAAAATAAAGAAATATAAATTAAGAAAAATGTGGAAATTATGTGTGATATATGAAATCATAACATTTTAATTTTGAGTCCAAATATATAATTTTATTCATTGAAACTTAGCTCTTTCATGAGATAGTTTACATTGTTTGTTGCACTGAGAAAAAGTTATTGCTCTGATTTCAGAAAAATAATATACAATTCTAGTTATCGAATTACTAGCTACAGGCTGATGCATATACAAGAATATTTTCAGTTTTTTTGATTATAGATCAAAGACTCAGTGTTATTCGACATAATAGCACCAACTACAAAAGATTACAATTTTATTGTAAACATTAATTGGAGAAAAATTTAAGCTTTTATAGAAGGAAGATTAGCATTGCGTTTGCTTATGAAATAATTATCCTTTGTGGCTTTCCACGTTTGCATATTTAACATCCATGCATTTATATATTTCAGTATCATGTGAAACATACTTTACGCGTACCTTAATCCATTAATTAATGCTAGCAAAAGAGCCCATAATATAAAGTTGCCGACTTGAAGGATAATTCAAGCAGTACTGTGCTCTAAAGTTCGTTACTTCTAATAATAGTAAATGAATTTAGGAAATGAAACAAGAATAAGATTACTGATGAAATGGTTATGATTAAGATGATTTAGAATGTTAATTATATAAGTAATAAAATTCACTTAAGATTTCAAAGTTTGAGATAAAAAACGAATAAAATTGCATAGAATAAATTTAACTAATTGAATTACCGGCAAATTCGATCTAGAATCAAGTTGGTGTGGTAAAGCTGTTGCTAAAGCTTTAATCTCAAAGAAGATGACTGAATATCCTGAGATCATGATGTCATGATGTTTAATTTCTTTGATGTCAATTTTGTGCAAAATCTTTTAAAGAATTTTATTCACAGTTTCTTATGGAATTCCATAATTACTGCAAGTTTAAGGTGTTTGCGTATTTCATTGTTTCGGTCATACCACAGCATGTTACTGATTGCTGAAGCATCATATTTTGGAAACTTTTATGTGAAGTGATGTGGGTTTCTTCGAACATCGTTCAGATTGAGGTCGCACAGGATTATAGCATAGCTTTTTACAGTACCAGATTGCCTCCTTCAAAGAAATTTGGATTTATAACTGAAAATTGAATAAACTTTTGACTTCAAAGCTTTATGATTATTTTTAATATTTTGATTATATAAAGGGCAGTCAAATGAATCCGAAAGAAACTATACAATTAGTATATTGCAAAAGTTGGTAACGTAGGAATGTTCGTGAATAAAAGTGTTTTCTATTGAAAATTAGGAAGGTACAAAGTGAAAATTCCACAGCTCGGTCATTTGTTGGATGCGCTTGAAATAAAGCCAGTCATTTGTGCATCCGACATCACTTTCGAGATCAGAAAAGTGGAAAAACGTACCGCAAGGTGCTTTATAGTTGCAGAAAGATTATCAGGGAGTGAAACCTATGTCCAAATGTCCGCTATGAATTAAGAATAAATATTTCATCATGCGTGTAAAATTGAGTGAAATAAAAAAACTATCAGAAAATCCCTTTCACATATTCTACACAGGCCAGGTATCTCATTTTGGCATTTCCATATTTTTGAAGCTCCGATGAATGGTATGCGTGGCTGTACATACATAACATTGACCATCTTATTTGTTGAATCTTTGTAACTAAAATTATAAATCTATGTGCAATATTCTGACGAAGAGATGCACACTTTGGTACAATCAGGATTCCGTAAGCAATCGTTGACTTTTTCTGAGAATGTATTGACTATCTTGCCTTTTAATTGGATAAATTTATTAATAGTTATGGCGATTACTTTTAAAATAAAAAAAATAGTTTATTTTTATTTCCATCTATCTGGTCTTCATTTGACTGCCCTCTGTATTTTGTTATTGTAATAAACTTAACCCCCAATAAATCCCCTCAATAAACCAATTTTAAGATGCTGGAACAGCTTCTGTGTGATTAATTTGGTGGTCTTTAGCAGTTCAATATTATAGAGACGCAAGGCATCCAATGACATAAAAGATTAAGAATTAATTTCATAAATTAAAAAGTAAATATAATGGACATCAGAACTTGTAGTCACACTTCATAGCATCTTTCATAGTGATATTATAGCACGGATATTGCCCGTGGGGCCAAGAAAAGTCAAATTGATGAATCCATATTCACTCAAACAACAGCTAAAGCTTTCGCCGTGTATTCAATTTTTTTCTTTAGAATTGTTGAAAAAGAAATCATATCTATTTATAATAGGCGATATTATTTTTAATAATGTGTTTATAAATAGTAAAATCAAAAAAAAAAATTGGATTTCCGAATTTTTACATTTTTTTTCTATCAGTATATATTTAGTAGGAATTCTTAAAAATTAAGTATTAGAAGAATTTATCATAACATTAAAATGTTTCTTATCATTAATAATTTCTCTTATCATTAAAAGGTTCTATAATTACTGTGCTTTTTAATAATATTTATGGTTAATTTCAATGCTGAAATAATTTAATTTATAATAATGATATTTTGCCCTCATCTTAGCATATGAATAATGCGTCTTCCTGAAATCTAAGAGTCCTGGGTTTGAGTCCCGGTTCGGGCATGGTTGTTCTCCTTCTGAGTTCTAATTATGAGATGTGTGAATCCACCCCCTTGTAAAAAGGGGTTGTGTAAGTGAATGTGACGCATTAAATAGCTTGGCCTTTGTTGTGATTGGATTTTGAAGTGTTAGGAAATAAAGCGTTCAAAGATGGCGCTAGGTAACTAGGGAGAGTGTAATTAAAAGAGTGATGACATTCGAATGTTAGCTCTTGGAGAGGAAGTTACTAAGCAGAGTAACTCGAACGAATCTGCAATAAATTTGTAAGTTTTTCTATTTGCCTATTTATTCAAAGCTCTCACGAACCAGCCATGACATTTGGCGCAGTCGACATGATTGAGAGTCGAGTGCTATTTTTGACGAACTTGAAATCGAACTTTATTCGATAAAGGTGTGCTTTCGACTTCGATATGGCCTTCCTACTCAGTGCGAAAAAGGAAGATTTCAAGTTGTTGGCGGAAGAGCTAGGTGAAACGGTTTCATTAGAAGTGAAAATTGTGGACTTAAAAAAAATTAATTATTGGAAGTAAAAATTAAGAGGACGAGTTTGTAAAGAAACAAATTATAGTTATCATAGAAGATAGAAAAGAAAGAGCAAATCAAAAACAAAAGCAAGAAGAACGAGAATTCGAAGAAAGAAAAATTAAAGAAGAGGGGGCATTGCAGGAATTAAGGAGGAAAAAGTACGAGAAGAACAAGAATTTGAACTCGAGAAACTGAAGCTGCAATATTGCAGTGCACCCGTGGATATGGAATTACCAACTCCCAAGATAGAACTCCGGCAAGTGATGCAGAAATTCGATGAAAAGAATAGTGATATCAGTTTATATTTGCTGTTGTTCGAGAGGCAAGCCGAGTGGGCTAAAAAAAACGCATCTATTAGGATTATTGCCAACGGATATAACCCAACTCATCGCTCGAGAGCCAGTCGAGAAAGTTAAGGACTATGACCACATCAAGATTTTATTAGTGAAACGATTTAAACTCAGCCCGGAAAAATTTAGGCAAAAGTTTATGGCTCATTTTAAAAAAACCGGAGACTACCTGGGGCAATTTTACTTACGAATTTAAAAAATATTTTGAGCAATGGATTCAAGGATTGGAAATAACTACTTTTGAAAGTTTGTCGGGTTTAATCATAACAAAACAGATATAGCGAAAAGTACCTACCGATATTAAAGAACATTTTATTGATGTTTGGTCACAATTCCCAAATCCAAACGAAACTGCAAGCAAATTAGATGATTATGAAAACGTGCGATCAAACAGTGTGAGGAAAAAGAAAGAACTATATCAAGAGAATAACTTTTCTAAACATCAAACCTATGACGAAAGAGAAAGACACATTTTTCGGAACGGAAATTTGTACCTCCACATCAACGAAAATTCAGAAGCAAAAACTTTCATAAAAACGAAATCACAAATTTAAGAAAAGTAACAAGAGACTATTACGTTTGTGGATTGTCGCATTTCGCTAGAGACTGCCCAAACATACATAAAAAATCGCAGTTGAGAGAATATGTGACAGAAAAGAAACGGGAAGACATTTAAACAGAGGAAATTCAGATGGAATTTATTAATGGTGAAAAAAAGCTTAAATATCAACCCTTTACAATACGTTGATATTTGTGTGAACAATAGAGAACTGAAAACCCTAGTTGACTCAGGTGCTATGATCCCAGTTTTAAATTCTAAATAAGTGACAAGTGAACAAAAAGAAAAAGAAAAAAATCATTTTTTAAAAGTGCCTTTGGAGAAAGGATTGACGCTACTCTTTGGTGTTTTCAAATATCATTAAAAGATAAAAACAACGAAGGATTTTCCAGGCCTATTGGGATAGGCCTGGAATATCACGGATAGAATTCAAGAGCAGTTCATCCTTCCCCCCTGTGTATTAAACTTCTAAGACTCAAAAGTTGGCAGGTCGGGGGTGTCCCGCTATCTCTGTGTATTAAACTTATCGAGAGAAAACATAAACCACAGACGCACGCAAAACTCGTCTGACTTAGAGGCGCTGGTGGAAGAGAGCTTTGATGATTATGATTTGTTGTGGAGTTAGTCAGAGCGAAGAACAACCGAGTGTAAATGAAAGCGATTTTTTGGATAAGAAAACAAAATTAATGCATTGAAAGAAGAACAAAAAAAAAATGTGATACTTTTCAGTCAGTAAGAAAAAATGTATCGCGTGGAAAAGAAACTTTTTTTATGAATGATTAATTAATATTCCACCGGGATAAAATATTAGGTGAAAAAGTGAATTAGTTGGTTTTGCCCAAAAATAAGAGACAGCAAGGTCTTAAATTAGCACATGAATCAATTTTCAGATGCCATATGGGATTAAAAAAGACTAGTGAAAAGATCAAATACAGTTTTTATTGATCAAATATGACAGATATTAAAAACTTTTGTAAATCCTTTAAAGAATGCCAGTTGAGGAGTCTGGAAAAAATGATTGATAAAATTCCTATTAATCCTGTTCATCGTCCGGAATTGCCGTTTGAGATAGTAATTATAGACTTAATAGGACCCATTGAACTCCCTTCTGCTCGTCGGCATAAGTATATATTATGTCTAATGGACTAGCATTCTCGATGGCTGGAGGCGATCTCTCTTCGTTAACTGCTAAAGCTACATGTGATGCTTTATTGGAGATATTCATTCGGACTAGAATACCCAGTGTTATTGCAAGTGATAATGGAACGAACTTTATTTCTAAGTTAACCCAGGAACTCATAAAAAGATTAAGTTTTTCTCCCAGATTTACGATGCCTAATCATCCAGCTGGGAATGGCCTTATAGAAAGATATAATAGGGTGTTCAAAAATTCACTTCATCACATTATCAGAACTGATCCAAGTAATTGGGATAAATACCTTCCTTATATGCTTTTTGCGTACAGGGAAGTTCCTAACTGTACGATGGGTGTTTCGCCATTCAAGTTGATGTATGGACGTGAAGCAAGAGGGCCTCTCAGTGTGCTAAAATCGAGCTGGTGTGGTGATATTGCCATTCCGTTAAACATGGAGAAATCAGTTGAGGATTATTTACAGGAGCAAAAAATAAACTTAGAACGAGCTGCCGAGGAAGCATCTCGCATCGCTTCCGGTAAACAACAGGCATATGCAAAATATTTTAACCGCCGAACCGCTTTTAAGGAATTTAAGCCAGGTGACCAAGTTTATTTATTAATACCTGATTCATCGAACAAATTGTATGCGCGTTGGACTGGTCCAACGGTTATCAAGTTATCGAGCATTGCCCTCCACATTCACATAAAGTAAAACTTAGCGATGGAAAAATTCGGCATTGTCATGCAAATAAAATTCGGAAATACTATCCAAGAATTAATGCTGTAGGCATAATCTTCGAAGATTATGCAGACTTTGGAGAAGTTTATTCATCCCCCCCAGTTGTAAAAATGTATGTTACTGGAAAGAAATATTTGATCAAGTGAATTTGCGACATCTTTCTGAGGAAATGAAATGTCAAATTCTGCACTTATTGTGAAATTATCATTCAATATTTACCGGACAAGTTAGAGTTGCAAAGGTTGGTCATCACAAGATAAAATTAGAGGACGGTAAAGAAAGGAAAAAAAACCTTACGTGTACAGGATTCCTGAAGCACTGAAACCTCAAATAGACACCTAATTTGAAGAATTCCTATAACTAGGACTAATCTAAGAGAGTTCAGCTGACATTGCTTATCCTGTAGTCTGTGTAAACAAGAAGGATGGATCTATCAGGATGTGCTTGGATTATCGAGCTTTGAATGCAGTGACTAAAACCGACGATTTCCCCATGGAAGACGCAACGGAATCTACGTATTCCATAGGACAGGCAAATGTGATTAGTGTGTTAGATCTTTTGAAGGGGTACAATTCGCTTCCCATGGAAGAAGATTCGCTGGATTATGCATCTTTTAAGACCCATAGAGCACAATATCGTTTTAAGGTAATGCCTTTTGGGCGGAAAAATGCAGCTCCAACTTTTTAAAGGGAAATGAACAAAGCATTGTCGCCATTCTGAGAATTTTGCCGTGCTCATATTGATGGCATTGCTATATTCTAGAATAATATTCATTCTCATTTGACACACCTTCATTTGATGCCGGATAAATTGGAAGAGCTGCAATTCATTGTTAATCTTTCAAAGTGTGCTTTCGCGAAATCTGAATTTTCATACCTGGAACATATAATAGCATCAAGCTGATCCAGCTAAATTAGAAACGATCTCTCGTTTGCCCGTACCTGAAACCAAGAAACAATTACGTAGTGCTCTTGGCCTGTTCAACTATTATCGTGATTATATGGCGAATTTCGCCGAGATTGCCTTTTCATTAACGGAACTAACAAAGAAAAGAATCCCTGATGTGTTGCCGTGGTGTGAAATGCAGTGTTGCTTTTGAAAAATTAAAATCAGCATTTTTACACGCTCCTACTCTACACACTCAGAATATGAGCACACCCTTTGTGATTTATTGTGATGTCTCGTCAATCGGGATTGGCTCGTGTTTATGACAGACTGTTGATGGAAAAATGCGCCCTATCGCGTATGCAAGTCAAAAATTAAACAAAAGCCAACAATCTTGGTCGACAATCGAATGGGAAGCATTTGCTATAGTTTGGAGCTTAAAAAGCTTGAAACCCTTGTGTTTGGATCTGAGAATTTTAATTCAGAGGTATTTTTGTTTTCATATAAAAACTACTCTTACTTTGGGGGTGCAGTGATTGGATTTTGAAGTGTAAGGAAATTAAGCGTTCATAGATGGCGCTAGGCAACTAGCGCGAGTGTAATTAAAAGGGTGGTGTCATTCGAATGTTTGCTATTGGAGAGGGAGTTACTGAGCAGAGTAACTCGAACGAATCTGCAATAAATTTGTTAAGTTTTTCTATTTCCCTATTTAATAAAGCACTCACGAACGAGCCACGACAGCCCTAGTTGGCGTTATTGAAGAAACTAGAGATGCTCACTTGACTTAAATCACAGGCAGATCAGCGGGCTTGTAAAGAGTCATATATCCCAACACAACACATAGATTAATAAAAGTAAATAAATTTTAATTTTATTTGAATTTTATTAATTTTTCCTCTTTCTAGGCATTTTTTACAACATGAAGGACATCATTTATGGTGGCTTCTTGAAGAAATTGTTTATCAAATTCCATTTTGTGATCTTCACCAGTTACGCGAAGAACTCCAACACTTGGTATCGGCAGCTCCACATTTTCTTTCGCATGCAATCTTCGTTCCACGAAAGTGAGTAACTCATTCATTGTCAACAAGACTTTGGTCCTTTCAGTTTGACATTTAACGGCTAAGGCGCTAAGATTAAGTTCTTTTTCGGGTATTGTAACTGGAAATAAAATCAAGAATACAAGAGCCGTAATTTTATCAAATAAATAAATAAAATAACGGATATGTTTCAATTTATTACATCACATCAAAACACACATTCATATATATTAAATTCACACATGTTTTGGAATAATTCCTTTAAAAAATCCATGGAACTAGTTCTATGAAGTCCAGTTTTGTTATATTAACGTCCCGCTTTTCAAAACAACACTAGAGATATTTTGGGACGGACCTGGTAATTTTGGACTGCGTTCAGATGACGAGAATGTCACTTAAGCCGGAACACTCCACCCTACTTCTCATCACATCATTATGAGGACGTTTGACCCTGAAGGATTTAAAACACCAGACCTGTTTGCACAGTTATTCTGTGAAATCGAGTCTCGAACCTGAAACCCTTGGTTCTGAAGCCAAGATCTTGCCTCCATGACCTCGCTATTTCTGTAGAAAATTATTATATATGATTAATTAATTATGTAAAAAGAGATGTTCATGAGGCCTTTCACTGATTAATCGCACTCAATATTTTTGCTTGCAGTGATAGTTATCTGTAAACATAATAAACTAGTACATAAAATGTTATTCATGGAAATATCAAAAATTGGCAAATTAACCATTAGCTCCACAGAGACAAAACCAGCCTGGGTCTCTTCAAATCTTTCTCGCATATTCTCTAATAAATTTGTCATGTCAGAGAACTCTTTAGATGGAATTGGAATACAATAATTACAAAAGAATAACCTTTGGCAGGGATTTAATATTTTTACTGAATCCATCGTGTCATCCTTAAAAATTGGTGATTAATCCATGGCATGTGTTAATAGTATCTAAATTTTGTATCTGTACCAAGTTTTTCTTCATTGATTGAAATCCACATTTGAGACAAAGCTGCACTTGTGATGACAAAATAAAAATAGATACAAAAGGAGACATATTCTGCACATTATCAGATATTTTAATTCACAGAACTTTAACGAAGTCCTTTCCAGTCTATTGTAGCATATTTATTCTAGTGCGTTCTGGAATTGCTTTAATTTCGTCTCTAAAATGTTCAACGAAAATTTAGTCGTGAATTAGCGAAATAATCATAATACTTAAATGTGATTTTAAGTATTATGATTCTATAGTTTATGAATCTGTAGTTTGAATCTTAACAAAATCATTATCATAACTTTTGCACATTTTAAAGAATATAGCAATACGTTTCAATTAAAAGAAGAATATAAGAACAGCACAAATGTATCTCGCTTAGTAATATAAATTATTTGAAACACTGATTTTTTATATTCATAATATTGTTTAATATTCTAATACTTATTTCAAATCATTAAGTCGCCATGAATTAATGTATGTTTTTAACTGGATCTTTTTTAATTTGAAATTTTGAACAGGAACATAGGACTTGAAATTTAGTATTTTAATGATACAATTATTAGGATTTTTTTCTGTATGTATACTTGTTTCACTGTAGGAATTTCCAACTTGTTTCTTCTGTCAAGCAAAGTCAACCAATTATCTTGTCTTGTAAATATTATTTTTACATGAATTCTAATACTAAGCTTCTGTTAGAGAATTTTAATAGTTTCAGTTAAGGAGCTGTGAGCTTGAATGCACTAATTTTTGAGCCAGTAGCAAAATTAATCACTATATGCTCTAGCACCCAATCGCTCTAATACCCAGTTATTTTTAATGCCTTAACTGTCGAAAATCAGAAACGCTTGAATGGTACGATGTGTACGCATGACTGATCAACCAAATATAAAATTGTTGCAATAATTCTTGGATATACATATCGCTAGATATGTTTTCAAGCCGAAAAGCTCTCCTCAAAGAATTAGAGAAACTTTCGCATCATTTCAGTCATAATTTTTAATATTGCTTCTTGTAACTTGTAGTTCAAAATAAATAAATAAAATTTATTTATCTTCTGATTTAAACTTTATAGTTTTAGTGGCAAGAATAGGTTTATCATGCTTAAAATGTTTTTGACATCTTTATTTATTTACATGTTTCTTTCTTATGATTTTTAATACTTGATTGCCGGCGTCCTGGCACAGGGCTAGCGCGTCTTCCCCGTGATCTGGCGTTCCGGGTTCGAGTCCCGGTTCGGGCATGATTGTTACTCTGTGTTCTGTCTGTGAGGCGTGTGAATGTGCCCCCCTGTAAAAAGGGGTTGTGCAAGCGAAAATGTGTGTGTCATCTTCATTTGAGCTAGAAGTCAGACTTCTGCCTTCTGGGTGCTCAGGGGTCTTTACCCTCAGACGATACTGCACCCTCTTTCCGTGGAAACACGGACACGACATCATCATCATCATTAATACTTGATTTTTGATTTTGTCACATAATATGGTGAAAAATACATAAAAACTGGCCCATAGAAGAATGCATACACATTTGATCAATGCTAATGACTATTAAAGAAAAAGTATGAAATGAATATTCCTTTTACGGATTTCCTTCAACAGTCATTTCATTGCTTATGAAGTTCTAATCCTATAAACTTTATTTAACTGGATTTGTATGATATATACCACTCTATAAACAATCTGTAAAGACTTCGTCATAAATTAAAAAATTTTAAGCTAAGAATAATGCATAAATTTATCAAATGATTTATTCCTAAATAATTTTGACATACAATTAAGTTCAACCAATGCTCCATTTTGAAGTGAAACAAAGAGTATTTGGGGATGGACTATAAAATTCTGAAATATGATGTGAACGAACTCTGAGTGAGCAAATCTCTTTCTAAGTTTCGGCATTGCGTCTATGGGAGAACGTTTGGTTCACGACTTCAGTATACAGTTGTAAACTTTCGTCCGGGGAGGAGGGTTGCTCTAGGTATGGGAATGAGAAACCTTCAGTGTGATAGTTGGTTCTTGGTCTTAGTGAATGTAATATCAATATGCTTTTTGTTATCACCTTTCGATGAAAGGATGTGCCTCTTATGACTGGAATAGTATCATTGTTAGTGTTGAACTATAGGATTCGCCCAAAATCTTCGCCAATACTATTGTGGCGTTCAAATTATTTTGGGTGGGATGGTTTTAATGTACTTGGGATGTACTAGGCATACAAAAGACTCATAAATATCAGATCTCAAATTTGGAACACTCAGCCCGGAAATCTATATTTAGCTGACAGAACACTGCGATACTTGTGACGTCTTAAGCGTAAAAGAGAAAAAATGGAATTAGAAATTCATTTTCAAAACTAAAAATTCTATTCCAAGCTGAAAAAGTAAAATTACTTCAGTTTTAAACTGAAATGGAACATGTGAAATCTCGATTCCCTGAATTATGACAGGGATCACATAAGTTAATAATATTTTTATTGCACTTGTAAGCTTAGAAAATGGAATATAAAAAGAGCATTTCGTTAGTTGCTGAAATTTATTTCAATACAGGCAGATCTACTAGTACAGGGTGGCCCAGAAGTCTCTTTACATTTTGAAAATTAAATAACTTTTTTTCTATTAATATATTTCTTTTTCTCTTTTCAGAATTAAAAAAATATAATCTCTGGAAATTTTTGGCATTGATAAGTTTAAAACAGAACAACGAGTGAAGATAATTGAATTTTACTTTGAAAATGGACGGTCAATTGTTGCAACGCAAAGATCGTATATGCGCCATTTTAATGTTCGACATCCCCCTAGTAGGCCTGCAATAAGGAGCTTAGTGACGCGTTTTCAACAGCATGGCTCTGTAAGTTTTGAAAATTTTGAAAATTAAATAACTGTTTTTTAAATGACTGTATTGACTCTGTTGCAACAATTGACCGTCCATTTTCAAAGTAAAATTCAATTATCTTCACTCGTTGTTCTGTCTTATCCATGCCAAAAATTTCCAGGGATTATATTTTTTAATTCTGAAAAGAGAAAAAGAAGTATATTAATAGAAAAAAAGTTATTTAATTTTCAAAATGTAAAAAAACTACTGGGCCACCCTGTACTATAATTTGTAATATATTATTTGCAAAAAAATTAAATAGCTATTGCTCTTTCTATTATCTTCATAGAACTGTATCACTTACACAAAGTAAAGGTTAATTTTTGTATTGCTAATGTCGTAAAAACTGCTCCACATACGATTTATGGAGCTAAATTTCTTTAAAACAATAAAAGTCTTTTAATTTTGTTCTAGTAATCATTGCGAAAATTATTGCCAGATGAAATAACTTTCAACTATTTAAAAATTTTACCAATTATTTTTTTAATAATGCCAATTTATTTGCCGGCGATAATCTTCAAGATTTCAATTTTTTAAAGAAGAGTTTATTTTCTGTTCCATCTTTTACAGCACTGGCAGATTTCTGGTCAGGCAGAATAGGCAATCATCTGAGATCATTTTACAAAAAATGGTCAAAAATAGATTGATAAAAAATCTTATTACGCCCTTTGCAAGATAAAATTATTTTAATTTTTAAAATTATAGATGTTATGAAATTATTTAAAATTAACTATATATAATTATTGAAATTCCTTTCAGTTTCAACACGTTTCTTTCGGTGTTACAGGATTTACGAACATCAAATATCTGCTCAAACAATAGTGTTATAAATATGAATTGTTACTAGACATAATAAATAAACAAAAATATTTGTACTTTTATAAGGCTTTCAAAATAAAATATTTATCTAAAATAAACAATTGACTTCATAATTCAAAAACAAGTTAAAATGTTGAAATATGGAACTAAAAAAACTAAGCAGTTCTTTGAAAAAGGAACACCCCATTGTGCATTCTCAATCACCGTAATATACATTTTTAAGCATATTGCGGTGATTGAGAATGCACACCAATATCTTATCAGTAAATTCAAATATTAAATTTACAACTAACTGGAATAGAAATGCTCTTTCAAATATGTACACCAAATAAAAATCAATTAGATTTATATTTCCCATAGTTGTTTAAAAGATATTTTGTAAATTTAGTCCACTGTATTATATTATCAAAAATACAAAACAAAAAACGAATATGCACTAGGAATAATTGACGACGACTTTTCATAATGAGAGATTTTAACTAAATTTGAATGAACAATTTACGGATATCAACCAAATTTAATAAAGGACTTAGATTCCAAATTTCTTCCTTTTAAGTCATTCTCATTCTGAGTTGTTGTTGAATAAATACAAAAGTTGATAAACAAATATATGAATATACATTCAGAATGAAAAAGACTGTTGATATAAAACTTCATGAAAATCCTGATAAAATTTTGGGACAATCCCACTACTTTCTCCAAATATATTTCGTGTACAACAACATAAAAAATAATGCGAACTTTCAAATTTATGTCGTTGTTAATATTGTGTTTAATGGAAGGATTATGTTCCCAAATTCCCTTTCTCTCGATGCTGCAGTTAGGATTACATATGTTTGTGAATAAATGATTTTGTATATAAAGCGAAGCATTATGTGTTAGGATTAAAATAGCATTTTCTACTTAGAAATCTGATTATATGCATTACTTCTATGAATGTGTACGAGTATGCATATTCATACAGATTATAACTATCATGATATCGAGAAAAGTAGATAAAAAAAAGTTATACTAAATATTTGCTCCTTTGTCGTATACTGTATTTTGTAACTAAAAGTTTTGTGTCTAATCTTTGTTTCCATCAGCAGAAAAAAAATGCAATAGCAATTTTCAGATATTATTAACCAGATTTTAGAGATCAATCGCCAAAAATGAGACGATAGGTTCAATATAAATGCTAAATTCACGCGAAAAGTTAATATTGTGTAACTAGCTACGCTAATGCTATGTAAAGCTTTTTCTGTAATAACGTTTATTATAGATTAAATTAGAAAGTTTGGGGAAATAATCCCTCTGGTTTAATGCAATAGCTTGAACAGCACACGGAAGCTTTAGGCAACAGCTTATAATTACGTAATAAATTTTTCAAATAAAACAAATGAAACTGCATATATATTCAAGTATTATTACATGCATCATAGCAATCTGCCTTGAAATTCTTTATCAATGAAAGATATATAATTTTATTCATATGACATCAAACAGTACTATTAAATTGAATCAAATTTTCTAAAATCATTTATTTGATTTGAACATTAAAATGAATTTTGCCTAATGAAAATATATTTAAAAAATTATCAAAGCCGCAATAAAGTAATACCTTCATAATGAATCCGTGCCCATTTCAAACCATAACGGGATGCCAGGTTATGAGAAAGTTGAAACACGGGTTTCTGACTGACGATGTATTTCACAGGATGATGCGATACTGGCAACTGTTGACGGCTGAGTGCAAATATGCCGATTCCGGGAAAGGACACATTCTGAAAACATCCAAAGATGGAGTAAATGAAATAAAGATTTTGCTTTAAATAAGTTAATTTGAATTTGTTTAAAAATAATTGTAAGCGCAAATTATCTATTACAATACATTTATTTAATTCAATTTAAAAAGGATTATAATCTAATACTATAATACGAGGAATGGTTGCCAAGTCGAAAATCACCCCAGAATTAATAAACTCCGGTAAACTTGGGGGTCTGGGGTTTTTGGCCACGAGGAATCGATTGGCGCCGGTTTTGAAGCGCTACGGTCGAGCAGTTCGGAGTTACAGATAAGATATTTTCAAACTTTATTAGTTCGCCATAATGGCTACTTAAATTTTCAAGCGGTAACGTGCTGCCATCTATAGCCAATATGGTGAACTAATAAAGTTTTATGTTTATCTGTTATAGGTTTATAATATGTTTCTTATGTACGTATATATGTTTGGTTTTTCTAAATAAATTTGTCAAAAATATTGAACTTCAACACACTTCAATCTTTACCTTTACTTTACCTTTGTATAGAATAGTTCCCTTTCCAAACTCTAACTTTGTTTAGAATAGTTTACAATGGTGCACTTTAACCGGTTATCTTTTCACCAATGGTTTCACAAAT
>JAPMOQ010043862.1:0-10902 GCA_026543055.1 Argiope trifasciata | reverse complement strand
TATATATATATATATATATATATATATATATATATATATATATAAACAATTCGGTTATTATGAGCTTATATCAGTAAACAAATAATAAAAATAATTCTGAGATTTACTTACCTGAAAACAGATGAGAATCTATTATTCGAGCTTGCATACCAACATTGACTATGTTTATGGCCGACATAACGTGGAGTTGGTTGTTTTGATGTGTAATGTTGAGGATTGACACCTGAAAACCAATCCTTGGGATAGTTGTGCTGAATGGGATCTCAAAAAGAGCAAGGTTCGCCCGCATTCTATTGCGGAGGGACCTGGCGCCTTAAGAGGTCCCACCCTATACTGAGCTTTAGGAGGCCCTCTGAATCATCTGAATTAGAAGTAACTGCCAATCACTGAGCTTTTCAAGACTTTTGAAAGAAAGTTGACACCTATTGCAAATCCTCATAGTCATTTGAAATTAAAAAATTTGGTGAATGCATTGAAAAATAGCATAGAAAACATATTACATTTGAGATGGACAGAACTGTTTGCCGATAACTTTGTCAACCAACAGTAGTTAGTGGACAAATAACGCCCGCATAGACCAATATTTGTGTTGATTTTGAGAATACATTGCATCTGATGTAAATTCCTGAATCTCTTATAACTTTCTCTACAGCAACTTAAAAAGAAGACAATATAAAGAATAACCCTGCCTGATTCCATTATTGACACTAATTTCTTCAAATAAAGATCCTAAGTATTTAACCCAGCAAGTAGTATTGGACACACTTGCAACTACGAGTCTAAGTACTTTAAGCGGTATTTGAAATTCAGCCAGAACTTCATACAAGCGATTTCTATTAATACCATCAAAAGCTTCTTTGAAATATATAAAAAGATGATGTATAGTAATACCAAATTCTCTGGTCCAGAATTTGCTCAGTGCAAATACCCGATCTTAAGTAGATTTTTCATTGCGAAAACCACTATGATAACTTTCAATTTGAGGGTCAATATATTGTGTAAGTCTTTTATACAAGATATTAGATAAAATTTTATAAGTGGTAAAAAGAAACTGATGCCTCTATAATTAGAGCAATCCAATGTGTCAACTTATTTTATACATTAGGCATATAACGCTTGTGTTCCAATCAAAAGGCAGTATTTCAACATTCCAGGTATCTGTGAAAAGATTATGGATTAACTTTAGAAGTACTGCTACATGACATTTCTGCAGCTCAGCTTCGATGCGGTCATGCCCAGTTGCTTTTTTTTTTTTTTTTTTTTACTTTTTTTATAGCAATTTTAATTTTCTCAAGCTCAGGTGGAGGTACTTCTTCACTATTTCGATTTTCAAAAACTATTTCAGAACTTCAAGGTCGATCATGCTTACTGAATATTTCATGGAAATGTTCACTACGTCTGTTAAGAATAGCCTGTTTGTCAGTCCAAATTTGACCACTTTTACTTTTGCAGAGGTTAGATGTTAGTTTGAAGTCAATGCAATTTCCATTAATTCAGCTGTAGAATGGTTTTCTTTCATTTATTGTCTTCAGAGACCCAATATCTTAAAAAATATTGAGATGAAATGATAATGAGAAATGATGATGAGAAATTAGATCAATCTTGTATTCAATCAATAGCTGCAACAGTAACTGCAACGTCTTAGTTCGATGTAAAGATAAAAAGTAATACGTTCCAAATCTCCACTCATAAAGGCGTTTTCCATGTCGTCTCCATAGAATCTGAAGTGAACTTCCTTCATTCGATTTCGTAACAGGTTTGTATTACAGGATGGAGTTATTAGTTCCAAGCCCAACCCACAACCTGGAGGACCATTTCCCTTATATAATCTCCAGGGGCAGATACCCGGCTATACCCTCAGGCACTGGGTCCCATTTTAGTCACCTCTTACGACATGTATGAGCTACAGTGGGAGTATTCTTTTACACCCGGTCACCATACAGGTGAGTGAAATGGGATTAGGTACAGTAAATGTTTTCAGATTTACTGAAGTGGAAAATATTCCAAGAATCTCAAATATATAAAGAAAAAAGAATATTTCCATACACATATTTTTGAAAAACTTTAATGGACACGCGAGGTTGCGAAAAGTTTGGCACATACAGATTTCTCAGATGTCATTTTTGTGTCCCATAAAAGATTTATCATACTTAGGGATATTCAACCAGATTATATTGTGTTCTCATTCTCTGCTATATTAAATGTTTGGAATTTTGACTATGCCTAAATTTTTTGCCAGTTTAGTTTAGTTATATTAACGTCCCGTTTTTAAAGCAACACGAGGGCTATTTTGGAACGGAACTCGTAATTTGGCTTTTTCCTTATTAAAGCTGTCATTGCTCATGTTTTTCTATAAATGAATGTATTTTCTGAAGCGCTTCACGGGCAATTGTTACACAACTTTTCCGGAAAATCAGTGCTGGGTGGTTTCTGATGAAGATCGAGATAAAAATCAATTTATTAAAAAATTAATCAAAAGATTAAAACTTTGAATGCGTATATAAGTTATACCGGAATAACACATTATAAATATTCACATCATACATAATAATTTAGGAATTAAATTTTTGAATAAATAGGATCTATTCCATTATATATACAGTAAACTCTCGCTACAACGATACCCGATACAACAATAACTCCCTCTACTATAATAATGTTTTGTGGTCCCGGTGATTTTGCATATAAACTAATGTTAATCTCCCCTCAATATTGCGATATTCTCTAGAACAATAAACCTCTGTAAAACGATTTTTTCAATCTAAATTTCAGTATTATTTTCTCCATTTATAATAATATTTTGATTTTCAAAGGCTTTTTTTTTCGTTTTCTTTTGATATTTTTTCCGTCTATTAAGACTCATTGTGGATATTCAACTTATCCCTGAATAAATAGCTATTGTTCAGATTTCAAAACAGATGAAGACCACCCTTTTGGGAATTGGAGTGTAAATGTATGCCTAGTCTCATTTCCCAGTAAGCTTTGGAATTCTGATAAGGTTTAAGGACATCTAGACCTGTCTGGTCACCTTGTCATAGAACATGGCATGGGCATGATATGGGCATAATTAAGTGCTTCAAAGGATATTACAGAAAACGGTTGGTGAACTCCATACTTGTAAACTTTGAAAATAAAGTAGAAGACCCTTTCAAAGCTGTAAATGTCAACGAAGCGTGTGACAATATTGCTGGAAGTTGGTGGGAAGTAACAGAAAAAAACCTTCGGAATTGCTGGATAAAGGCCGGTCTTTGTGTTATGGAAGATAAGAAATCTGATAATGATGAAAATTCCATAGAAAATGATCTCTCAGATGATCAAGAATGTGTTTTGCTCATCAAAAAATCTGTATCCCAACTTGAGGAAACAAGCGGTAAAAAGTTTGAAATTAGTATAGAAGACTATTTAACAGCAGATGATGATCTTATGGTTTTCGCAGGAGTTACTGATGAAGATATTCTCTTTGAAATTACTGTTGAGATAGGAAACAATGATGAAGATGATGATGATATTGATGATGATGATGATAATACAGGTCCATCGCAGTCCTTATTGTCATCCCAGGAAGCTCTTCAATCTGTGAATTCTCTACGGACATTTTTTTCAAGCCTTCTGTCGACAAATGAACATTTTCGTGCACTAGACTCAATGCATACAGTATTGGTGAACTTAACAGTTAAAAAAATGAATAAACAAACAAAAATATTGGATTATTTTCAATAAAAAGTGTTTTCAGGTATGTGAATATTTCTGTGCTTATTTTCTGAATTTATCTTATTTATTTATTTTTTTAGTATTTAAACCACTATTATTGGTATTTTACAAATTAATTTCTTCTAAATATAGACTTAAAAGTGGTATGTTATGCACCTTAACAAAATAAAAAAAAAAAACTCTTATTAAATGCTCAAAATATGTGGGCCCTCGATATAACAATATGCCTCTCTACAACAATATATTTATTTGGCCCCTAAAATATTGTTGTAACGAGGTTTCACTGTATATATATTTAGAATTCCAGAATTTCATATAATATAAAAATTGAAATTCGAGACTTATGTCTAGTTTTCTTTTAAGATAAAAAAATAATAATACTTGGATCTACTTAACCGATAACAGACGGCATTTCCGAAGGCGTTCTTTTTCTCAAAAAGAATAAATTCCCTCGCTTTCTTGACCAGAAAAGGTAAATTGAAATAGCTGGTAAATCAGTGTTCCAGAAATGGTATATTGAATCCAGTCTGACGATTAGTCAGCGTAAGATGCACAAACATCAAATCATTAGAGCCCTTTTGAATAATATCAGATGGAATTTTAACAATTTTCTGATTTTAAATATAGTTTGAAAAAAATATTGATAATATTCATATGATATTGGAAAATCAACGCTTGCAAAATTACAGTAATCAAAAATATTTTATATCAAAAATAATTGCGTCCTATTTAATATCAATTATGAGTTAATTTTCAGTCACGAGAATATCAGAAAGTAGAATCATATTTACCATAAGCAATATATAGTAAATAAATTAATCCAATACAAAGTCAACACAATTAATATCTGATTATCACTATAAAAACATCATGCTTATCAAAATCCTTGCTCTATATATATTTAGTAATAATGAAAATATATAAAAACCTCAATTTATTCTGAGTTACAAACAATAATTCTTATATCCTCTTCCATTATGTCTTAACTATGGAGTAATGATAATGGTTGCATTCAGCATTATCTACCCGAAAAAAGAACCATAATTGATAGCGTCGATTATTTAGTAATTTAATCAGTTAAATTAATATCCGTCCTTCTTAAAAAAATTTACGCATAATATTTCAATTATTTTAATATATATACATATGGTGTCAATTAAATAGTTTCCGAAGCCTCTGTTTATTTTAATATATCTAGAAGTAAATAATTTTATAATACACATACATAAAGAAAAAAGAGACTTTCGATTTGATTTCTTATTAACAAAGTCTACGAAGTGCTGACGTGCTTCAGTAGAAAATTCATTGTTTTGCAATATCCTATCACAGTTTCACAAATGGGGTACTCGATAGAACCTGACGGAGACACATTCAATCACAGAATCTTGTGAATGAAACTGACATTCTAAACATTTCTGTCTAAATTATAGATACAAACATTCAGCGAATCTCTTGATAAATGAAGGATATTAAAAGAATTGGAAGAGATTCTTAAAATAATTAAAGATCGGTGAAAAACTCAACAAAATAAAAATTATCCATTGAGATTAGTTATGACAAATGTATTTAGAATTATGATTCTGTTAGCCAGAAGGAAGAAAAATAGAACTGGAACGTCTCGATCTGGTCCGATCAAATAAAGGGTAGCGTTTTAAATCAATTTCTTTATTTACAGCTTTAATTTAAAGAAAAAAATACTATTTATCATCTAGGTTAAATGAAATGTCCATGTGGAACACCACAAGAATAGTTCCTCGAGATCTTTCGGAGAAACGTACGAGAACAGCTAACCAGCCGTCTAAGTCTAGCTCAGGTACCGGCGTTAGCTCCAGGAATGCATCGAATTCCTCGCGTGGAATCTCCTCTCGAACTCTTGGCTTTCACCGATCTCTCCTCTCGACCTCTTCACCAAAAAAACTCGTCTCCTCTCCATTTCTCTCCAAAAACCTCGCCTTTTCTCTTTTCCTTGGACCTTGCATCTCCTCCACATTGGAGCATTTGGGGTGCCTATTCTCCAATCGTCATTCAGCAAAACTTCAATGGTCTACAGTTGACCGCAGGAATGTTCGTGGAATGTTCACTACGAGAAACAAAGCAGGGTGCACATCTGTGTCGCAGACATGATTAGTGTACGGGTGGTCCTTTATCTGGACTCCCTCTAAAGGGCTAGATGTCCATTCTTAGAAGGAGGGTTCTCCACCTGTCCATCTGTAAGTAATTACATCGCCATAAAACGTATACATTGTAGAGACCAGTCTGGAATTGGCAATTATGGAGTGTGTGAAAAAAAACCCGCCATGATCAGGCCGGGAAGAAGCTGAATCGTTACAGTACTATGACTTCTAGAATAAATATACATGAAATAATTAAATGGCTTCTATGCATATTAGTTAATCAAAATTATACTAATATTTGTTTAACAGATAAATTAGGTAATTTACATAAAATGGGCTCATCATTCTGTAGTTCAATTATTGGAACAAAGGATATTAGAAATCTTCTGATCTACTTATCTGATAATACAGGTAAATCTTCGGATCACTGTTGAATTTGAAGAGAGTCTGCATTGCTGGCTTAATTGAATAGAAAATGTATGGTTCAGCTGCTGGAAATAGCATATCCGGGAATGACAAGTTGGATGGGGCCTAATGAAGTATCAATTTCTTATACAGAAACTTGAGTAAGAAAATGATCCTCCAAAAGGCCTCGCCCAAACTTATATTTAGGGGTATGCAGTAAATCTCTTGATCACTGAAAGAGTGCTTTAAAAATTTGAAAGAATTATGAAAATAATGTTGATTTGAAAAATGAACAAAATAAAAACCCATTCATTGAGATTTAGTATAAAATTATTTAGAATCTTACTTGATTAGATAGCTTGATTGAAAAGAAAATGTATGGTTCGGCAGCTGAAAGAAAGAAATCATGAAATGGTGAACTGGATGGGACCTAATGAAGTGCCAAATGTATTTACACAAACTTGTAAATAAAAATGGCCCTCCAAAAGGTCCCATCTAAACTATGTACGGAAATGCAGCTTACATCTTGCTTGTTAAAAAAATTGTTCTACAACTCTGAAAATAAACACTGTTTATTTGATAAAAGAGCAATATAAAAACACAGCATTGATATATTTTTATGATAAAGGCGTTAAGAATCACAATTCAGCTTGAAAGATTACATAATCGTTTTATAAGCCTTTTTTAAAAATATATATCCTCGAAATATATTAACCCTATTAGTATTTGAGAGTTAGCAGAAAAACTCTCTGCATACTATTGAAATTGATTCCACATAAAATTCAGGTAATAAATGAAACTTCCTTCTTATGATAGAGTTCATAATAAGAAATAATAAGTAAAAAACTTTTTCATAAATACTTACCTGACGACAGAGGAAAATATCCAGGTCTTCGAAGTTCAACAAAGGGGTCTACGTTGCTTGCTTTCTTGAGTAGAAAATACACGGATCAGCAGCTTTAAATCACAATTCCGCAAATGATATTTTGATGGCACCTGACGGAGAAAGATGTTGAATCACAGCATTTGTTCATAAAAATATCCACCTAAAATAACCTACCTAAAATACACTGGAAGAAAAAAAAAATCCCAACACCAAGAAAAAATTATTTAGGGTAATGAAATTTGACAATTCATTAGCCTAGTTAACTAGTTTAATTGATTAAATTTTCAAGATAACAGTTAATTTAAGCTTAATAAAATCCATTTAAAATGAGAAAAGTGGTTTCATTTATAGTCAGTGTAGCCGCCAGAATTTTGAATGCAAACCTGCAAACATGTATGCATTGTGTCATATAGATGCCGAATGTCACTTTGTGGTATGGAGTGCTATGCTTATTGTTCTTGTTCTTGTTCTTGTTCTGTTAATACTGGGACGGTCAGTGATGGCTGTGGATGATATGAAGTTGTAGTTCAATGATATCCCATACGTGTTCTAATAGGACAGATCTGGTGATCTCACATTCCACGGTAACATGTCGAAACTCTGTACAGTACATTGCGTTACTACAGCGGTATGAGTGCGAGCATTATCCTGCTGGAAAACTCCACTTAAATGTTGTTCATGAATGGCAGCACTGCAAGTAGAATTACTAGACTAATGTACAAATTTGCAGTCAGTATGTTTGGGATAATCACGAGAGAGCTCTTGTGTCATAGGAAATTGTTATCCAGACCATGACTCCTGGTGTAAGTACAGTATGCCTAGGCCACCTAGGCGTCCCCTCGGCCTTCTTCTGACCAACACTCGGCCATCACTGTCACCAAGGCAGAACCTACTTTCATCGACAAGCACAGCAGATCTTCTCTCCACCATCCAAAGAGCTCTGGCCTGACGCCATTTGCCTCTCAAAAGGCAATGGCTGGGCGTCAGGGAAAGGAACGCTACAGGACGCCAGGTTCGGAGTTGCCCTTGAAGTAACCGATTTCAAACAGTTCGTTGTATCACTGTGATACCAGCAACTCAAGTTTCTGCCGGAGACGCAGTAGGAGGCGTGACAACCATATGCAGAATTTGGTTGCCTTCCTTCTCAGTAGTGGCACGTGACTACCCAGAGCCTGACCTTCTTGAGGTAGTACCATCCCTTGACCACTGCAGACAACAATTATGCATAGTGCATACATTCCGACCAAGTATTTCTGCAAACTCGCAGAAAGAAAATCCACCTTCTTGTAGTCCTATTACAAGACCTCATTCAAACTCTGTGAGCTGTTGATAATGGCTTCTTCGTCTTCTTAAAGGCATTTTTGGCTAACATCAACTCAATACTTCAAATTTCAAAAATAAAATAGACTCAAGAACGTTTTAGCGCGCATTTAAAGAAAACCTGATTTGCATGTTTTGAGTGGCGCCACTAGCGCCACACTTATGCAAGAAGCGTGAAATTTTAATCAATGTCATCTTTCATATGTATAAACAGGCCTACAAAATTTTGTTTACTTAACACAAGTCTTTCTTGGTACTGCCATTTTTTTCCGACAGTATATATAATACAGATCTACAGTCAATCTCTTGAATATTGAAGGCATATTGCAGGAATTGGAACTGATTCTTAAAATATTTAATATTCATTTAAAAAATTAGTAAAATGTACGATCATATAGAGATATACAATGTTGCGTATTTATGAAATATGCTATAAAGTGTTTAAAATTTTACTTCTCAAAAAGGAAGTCAAAAACTTGTTTATATTTCTTATAATTACATATCCTAAATTTGTATCAACTTCGATAAGATATAACAGTCAGTATATAATTTTTTTTTTTTGAATAATATCAAAATGGGTTTAAAATATATATCAGGTAATTAATAAAAGTCGATTATTATGCCCAATTTTATCATTTATATAAATAAAAATGAATGTTTGTCTGTATGCCTCTTATGCGCTACCGTACCGCTCATCCGATTCCGAAAACACTTGGACAACATATTGCTTGCCCTTACACGAATGTTATAGGCATAATGCAATCATCTAAAGAGTAAAAAATATTTTCCGATCTATTTACCGCATCAATTAACCATCGATTAAACCACCAAATAATTCGCCAAGGAGACACAAAAGATTCAGTAAAGATGCTAAATTCAAGCTGGACGTTAATATTTTGTATTTATTGTATACTAGTTAAAAATAATAAGGGGGGGATAATCGCTCTGCTCCCAACTACTAAGATTTCATAATTTATTTTTCCATATGAAAGGTCATTTTTAAATATGTCATCAGTTGTCACTTTTACATCTACTTTAACAAATAATATATATATACTAGCCGCCTTTGGCAACCAGCTGGTTCGCCATGAGTAATGCGTTCTAAAATTTTCAATTAAATCACATATTCATTAGCCAAAATTTAAGAAATAGTTAAAGTTAAAAGATTCAGTTATTAGTAGTTAAAGAGTCGGTAACTTGATTCGAAAAAACTTTTGAGTTTAATGCTCTAACAATTTATCGATTATGCTTCCAAAATATTAAAAATGTTTTTTTCGGTGATTTTGCCAAAATGTTAAATATGTTTTTTTAAAAAAGCGAAAAAGGGGAAAAATTATTGAATTAATGACACAGATATTACAAACGATTATAGAAATATGCCTTTAAGTCGGGATTTCAATGCATATCCTGTCTAAATTCAACCAGGTTTACTGTAAATAAAGATAATTTATGGAATTAATGATATAGATATTGCAAACGATCATAGAATCCATTGCCTTGCATTTATTTTTTTAGAAGATCTCATTTTATATTTATGTTATTTTATCCAGTCACATGCTGAAAGTTGTATTTCTTTAGATTTGATTTGCGATGATAGTTTTTTTTTTATTTGAACTTCCGGCATTGTTTTATTTTATCCAGTCACGTGCTCCAAAAAACATGGTTAAAATATTTCTTTAAAAATTCGTTAAAAATAGAAGCTTGAGTTATACACATTAAAACACTGATATCACAAGTTCATCTCTTTTTAATTAAAAGCTAAATATTCTTCATTTTTCAAAGCATTTATAGACTCGTGCTACATACTATGCAGCTATTTACTTCATTTAGACTTTTTTATAGATGTATTTCTATTATTAAACAAAGCTGATTTATTTAATTAATAATATTGTAAAAGTCACAAAAAATTCTTTGCATTTTCCTTTTTTTTAAAAGAAAAAACATATTTCATATTTATTTCATTTCATGCAGACACGTGCTGAAAATTGCATTTTTAAATGTTTAATTTGCAATAATTATTCATTTTTTTAATTTGAGTTTTTATCTATCTGATGGCAACCTATTGATAAAAGATAATTTTTCCCCTTCCACTCGTAACGTGCTCCTGCAGATTAAATTTTATTGTTTTGTCCGAAATATATTGTTGAAAAATATAGTTGAAATGCTTCTTTAAAAATTCATTACAAATAGAAGCTTAAGTTAAATGTTAAAATACCGATACTATTAGAAAGCTAATTTTTATCTTTAAATTGATGTTAAAATCATGTTTATCCGATAATATTTTCGGAAGTTATAGCGGGAAAACGTCGAAATTTCGCTTAAATTTTAATTGAAATTCTAATTAAAAATTCGAAAAAAGGGCTCCGAGGTGCACATTCCCGACCTCCAAATTTGGTAGCTGTAGGTCCAACGGTCTGGCCTGTAGAGCGCCAACACACACACACACACACACACACACACACACAC
>JAPMOQ010043861.1:3015053-3094713 GCA_026543055.1 Argiope trifasciata | reverse complement strand
AATAGCTTTGGCAATTCACTATTAACATTCAAAAGATCTTAATTGATAATTTATTATAAATTACATAAATATGTAGCTCTAATTCTTTTCTTCATAAGCTCTAAATCTGCAGAAAAAAATTCAAATATTTATAAGTTTGAGAAAGGGATATATGCTTCATGTACTTCAAAAGATAAAAATTTCTCATAATCCACTACTAATTTAATGAAAAAATTATTTAATCTGAGCTATTGTCCAACGATTTTGCATATATGCATACAATATATATGTATAAATGCATCAATATTGTTTGTTTTATATAAATACTTAGATGTTTATAGAGGTATACGAGGTGGTATTAAGAGAATAAGTTTATACTAATGCCACTGATAATTTTTCTTTTCACTGAAAGTTTTTAAAATTTAATTTGAAACTATTGAGGATTCTTAGTGCTACAGAATTCCTGTAACTAACTTTATCTAGTCATCATATGATATTTTTCTTTTCGTTGACACTATATAAATTTTTTATTCCAATCAGGCTTCGTACAGTATTAGTAATTCACTATCGGGTATATATTAAATGAATACTTTCATTGACTCTATCTAATTAACTATTACTTTATATTTAACTCTGATGCAAATGACTTCTATGTAACTCAATAATTAACTCTAGCATGAATAAACAAGTATAATATTATGAATATATTTACAAAACCTTGAATAAACATAAAAATAAGAGGTCATCTACTTTTTATTTATGCACAGAGGATTTACAATAATGTGTTCTGTATCTATTTATAAGTTCTAATATTTTATTTCTAAAAGCTATAGTAGTAGCCAGAATGATGGAAATGCAACTAGAAACGATTTCATCTCCACTATCTGGTGTTAATACCCCTAAAACAGCAAAACAAATTGTTCCTTTAAAATTAAAGATAAATAAGATTAGATATGTCAGGTCCCCCAAAACACTACATGGGCTATAAATAAGCATCAAAATGCAGGTATCCAGTTATTAAATCTAGGAGAAGAATTAAGTGCTCAAAATACAGTATCTACTTATGTAATAGTATTTATTTAAATGCAATTTCCTTCAAAATAAGGTTTAAAAGATGATTTCTATAACAAATTTAGTATTTTTTCTTTTATGAGGCCTTAAAACCGGAAAATTACAGAACCCAGAATTACATTACAGAATAACCAGAAAAATTAAATTTGTAGAGGATGTTTTAGCTTGCTTAGGACCTGAAGTACGTATATATGTACCTTAAAATTATGGGATTTAAACTCTTTGATCAACAAATATTTTTCTGATCAACTAGTGAGATGTAACAAAGGTAAAATATCTTGAAATCAAATTTTTAAACCATTTTTTAAAAAGTCAAGTTTAAAGATGAAATGTTTATAAAAATAAAGTCAATTAAAATTATTTCTAACGTTGTACGACAGATACTTGTAGGACCATTTAACATTCTATTTATTTTATAAATTGATCGATATGAAATTTAAAATTGATTATCTGATACGTAATTTAAAAGTACATCCATATATAAATTTCCACTTTCGATTTGAAAAACAAATTTCCTAGTCTTAAAATCAGAAATATTCAAATTATCATGTATGAAATTTTCCTTTATGGTGTGCTAGGAATGAAAGAAAATCATGTAAAGACCGTAATTTGGACAAAAAAGCACTCATGATGGACAATATAACTCTCCAAATTTAAAAGTTATGTTTACGCCGAAGCCGATATCGCAGTGATAGTTAAAAGCATATTAGTAAATAAGAGTAGCAAAAATATACTGTAAATTATGCCCATTTAACAGATTAATCTACGTGATGGAAGAAAATATTTTAATTCAGGTTAATGTGTGTAAATATCAAGTTCATAAATGTATGAAGGATATATTTTTATTTAAAACCAATAAGCTTATCTCTCCTATTATTCTAATAATTCGGGACTGTGGAACTTGAGCTCTATTGATCATTTCCTACCTCTAGTTTGTAGGTTTTCTGGAATTTTATTACCTTTGGCCGGAAAATTTGGCGTGCATCTAGAGAGGTGTCTGAGCGCAGCTCTGCTCAGTTTTTTCCGTCCTCGATTATTTCCTTCAGCGAATACTAAAACATCTCTGGAAACAAAATTAGTAAACTTTTGAAAAAGAATTTGAAAGCCCAATATTGCGGTTTATTTGTAAACCCAAATTTTACATATTTAGCTGCGTCTCAGGACGGGCTACTTCTGGTGATGACAGAATTACAGAAGTGAAATGCATAAAATTCTGTAAAAATTTTATTAAGGAATCAAAGCTAAAAATTTATATTTTGGATTTTAAGTAAAGGTGGTAATACAATAAAATGAACTCGTTTGTTGGGAAATCGCATCCAAGAATAGAGGAGCTGATTCATTTCTTAAAAAGGGAAGCTGTATATAGTGACTTTTCATCAACACGGAAAGCGTTAAATTTAGAAGGAACACAGAGAGTGAAAATATATATAAATCTGAACAGAATAATGCAAACAGTCAAAAAATATTTTATTGATAAGGATTTAAAGAGTTGCCTTGTAATTCTTTCAAATATAACAAAATTGTAGTAAAAAGTATTTTTAAGCAATAAATAATGGAATTTTATTTGAAAAATAATTTGCAGTAATAAAATGGAATTTAAAAAAACCAAGCAAGTACAAACTTAAAGAAATACAATAATTTTAATTATTATGAATAATTTTTTATGTATACGTTATTCATTCTTACTTTTGCCGGTATTAATTTTTTAAATTACCATCATTGATTAAAATTTATATGTTTAAGTAGCAGTATGATAGAGAATATTTTGCTGTATTTTAAAAATTGCAAAATTGAAATAGTTTATTTTTATTTCGAATAATAGCATTTACTTAATAAACTATTTGTATATACTTTACAATAAGTTTTTTATTAATATATAACATAATCACTTTAAAGCGTTGAACTATTGCAATTTTTTTAAAAAAAAACATGTCTACTGCTAAATTAATTATATACATTTATCTTTAAGATTATGATAAAAGATGATGATAAAAGTGTAAGTAAACGCCTATCTCTAATATTTATCACTAATGCTCATTTTCTAATTTATTGACAAATAAATTAGAAAATGTACACTTCAAAATTCTAAGTCAATAAATCAATCTAATCTTTTGTACACTTTAATGATTCTAAATCAATCAAAATAAAATTATAATATTCATTTCCTCTCAAATTTTAAATTTGCACAGCATTCGTGTTTTAAAATTTTTTCATTCTTAAAATATACCATAAATATTTTAGCTGTAGAAAAGGTTTTCAATGTAGAAACTTTCATGTAAATAGAAAATTTCTATAAAATTTATGTAATTTGAATTAAATTTTCTTCGGTGAAAAATAAAAAATAAAAAATTTCCTCCTCATAGAAGAAAAGCAAATTTCCAAATTAACATCAATATTTGAAATTTTTAACAATGAAAATAAAATAATTATTACATTTATAACCTTAACCTTCCAAATTACTTGATTTTTTGGATATTATTGATGTAAAATTATAAGTTATACTAAATACTGAAAAAATTCATTTAATATCTATCCTGATTGAATTATAATAAAAAAGAATGAAATATTTTTGGAAACTTGCTGCTAAAAACTATAGACACATGATTTAATAATAGAAAACTTCTATAATAATTGTTAATTAGTCAAATATTTGTAATATAACCGAAATGAATTTGAAATAATGTGCGAAAACTAGGAGCTAAAAACTATAGAAATTATAGATATATAAAATTTTAGAATAATAATTAATAATAATAGTTGTAGATATAAAAGGATTCGATATATATATATATATATATATGTATATATATAATCATGTTGATTCTATTTACATAAACAATACTGCTTTTATATAGAGAAATGTCTTACGATGTTGAATAAATAATAATATTTTACAGGAAAGATAAAGAAAATAAATGTCTATAGAGAACATTTTTACTTACGAAATCTTATATATTGGATAGAGAAGGAAATTTAATACATAGGGAACTGAATTCTTAGACTATTAAAAGACGTAAGTTTTAACTTCAAATTCAGGTTTTAATGATGCAACTATATAAATTAACAAAAAGAAATGTAATGTAATTGGTCAGTAAATGTATTAATCATTGCTTTCCACACAATTATCATTTTTTAGATTTTGTTTCTTTCGTAATTATATATATTAGTTAAGAAATAAATTAATTTGATATTGCTTAATTTAATAGGAGAATTTTCAAAATGGCAGAAAAAAGGAAAATTCGTCATATTTGAATCACCTTAATAGTTTGTAATGAAAAATGACTGTAAAACAATTTTAACAAAGGAAAAACAGTACATATTTTGTAGTTTATTTGCCTTTAAAAAAGGAATAAATTCTCTGAGAAGAACTCTTTAATATAAAATAAAGCATAGACTATTAAAATCCCTTCATCGATTCAGGTAAAGAACATGATTCCACAAATTACACCGCCAATTTTTTTAAAGCTTAATAATGGAAATTAAGTTTTGGTTTTCAAGCTCATAACAGTGTATAGAATCTGAACTCAAGTTTGGTATTTTATGAGCTATAGCATTTCCTTTTTTATTCTGAGCATTTTCTTTTTTATTGTTCCTGAATATATAAAAGCACACAACCTTTCTATTATTTTATATTAATTATTTTTTTGCTTTAGTCTTTTCTGATTTCGAATAATGATAATGTTTGTAACTGCTTTCTGAGAGCTCGATAGACCTCTTCAAATTCAGGAAATAGTTTTAATTCCAATTTAAGCCCTTTTTAGAGGAACTTCACCCCTCCACCTCTGCTCCAAAAAAGAGTAACCTGGTTTTATCTATAAATAAAATCATACTATAATAAATACTAATCTGTGGTAAATAAAATTTACTCTCACAGGATATGCTTAGTTGCTTGGTTTCAAGCGGTTTAAATTCTATCCTTACTTTGCTAAAATATATAATTTTTGCTACTTTTCATTACATTTTTTAAAATAATTAATGGTATTCTATTAATTAAAGTGCTTAAATATTAGTTTCAAATTAACACTTTCAACACCTATGCAGAATTACATTAATTAATAATACTTGGACATATGTGACTAAGTTCATGGGACATGAGGACCGGATTTTTGAGTTAATCAGCAAAGATTTATAAAACATTCATACACAAAGTTAATACATTACTTATTTCAAATATAATCCAATAAAAATTAACTGAATCTATCGTTACAATATACTTTCGTAGAAAACGAGACCTGTAACATGCAAACGCGAGAATGTGATCTGTAACATGCAAACAAAAAACTGTGAGTGGCGATGAATTTTCTTCATTTTTTCAAACTTGAAAGTGTTTTAAATTAATTTTTCTATCTAGGTCAAAGCAACATTTGTCTCACCAAACAACAATTATCAGAAAAAAAAGTTTTGATTTGCATTAGAAATGGCATATTTGTTTGATTTTAGAAGCCGATCTTACATTCTGTATGAATGCTACTTATTAAAGTTGAAATATTCCCAACATTGTCAATTTTGAAATGCTGAGCATTGGACCACCTTTCTCTAATCTAGCAAAAGGGTAACCTGAAAAATATAGACAAATGTAAATTTTTTTCATCACATATATGACACTTCATTCTCACTATTTCTCTCCTGCTTGTTCCTACATTTTTTTCAACTATATCACAAAGCCCATTAAAATGTTGGGGACTGAAAGCTACATTGTATTTTTCTAAAACTAGGGAAGCATTATGATTGCTTACGAAATTAACCGTCATAATAACCAAAGTTTCTTCTGTTTATAAATACTATAGTGTAATTACCGAACAATGAAAGTAAACAATATTATGCATGATTAATTTTTTTGAAGCCATAAGGATTGGTTGATGTACATTGCACATGATGCAATTGGTGATGTACATTGTATATTGATGTAAGTTGCATTCCGAAATAAACGCTTTCGTCCACATTTGTGACCAGTAGTTCGAGATTTAGAACTAAGCATATCTATAAAAATTATCTGGATAGAAAAAAGAAATTTTGTACGTATATATAAAAATAAGAGAAAAATTGTACTAATTCACACTTTAAATTATGATGGATACATAAAACGTTAATTTTTGCAATTTTTGCGCAGTGTATTAATGAAATTTTAGATCGAAGTTACAGTTATTTAATGAAATTTTGTAATTCGAAGTATGTTTAGATGAATTTTTTTTTAAATATTTCTAAGGACAAATTTTTAATACTTTTTTAGAAGAAAAAAAAGTGAATTCAGAAACCCTGCGAACAAAGCTGTAAAATTACTTTTATCTTAATGCCTAATATTTAAATATTTACTATTATAATTCTATTTTAATTACGGTAAAGGTCCAACCTATATGAATCTATAGGTTTGGCAAAAAATTTAGGGGTGAAAAAAGAAAAAGACCGAATAAAATGTAAAGTAATATATTTTCTTTTTAGCTTTCTTTCGTATATAGATTTAAGGCAAATTGAAAATTAGTAATAAATCATTGGCAACGTTTTTAAGAAAATATGCAGGAATTTGCTCCTACACTTCCTGTGAAAAAAACTCTAGATCATGTTGTTGAATCTGAGAACTAAACGTTTTAATGGAGAACTACAGAGGCATTTACATGTTGATTGCTGGTACATTGTATTGTGTATAATTGTCTGACGGTAAATAAGTTAGAAAATGAGGTAATATATTTTATATTAGAAGGAATATCATCAATTATTAACATTTTCTTATAGAAAATATGTTTTCTCCCCTGAAAATTAACAATCAGTTATTTTTTGAATTATTAATATGATTCCTATCTTATTTTAGACAAAGCGCTTAATATTTTGCAAAAAAAAAGAAAGAAAAACCGCAATTTATTAAAACAAGTTTAACATAAAAATACATTAGCTCATTTCAAGTAAGAGCTGGGGGAATATATACACACACAAGAATACATAAATACAAATTGAAAGAACTAAGCATTATTGATATCCACTTAAATTTGAATTTAAATCGCTTTCTATGTACTTTTTTCATTTTGTTAAAAAAGTTAAACCGTAAGAGATATAAAGGTAAAATCCTCATAAGACTAAAAATTATACTTCACTTTATTCCTTCTTTGCGAGAAAATTATAATGGTGCTCCTTTATAATAAATTTTTAAATCGAATTTCTCATACTTTATTTATTACTTTAAACCCTCATCTAAAACTCAATTAAGGGTAGACAGCCTTTTTCTGACGGAAGCTTCGTTTCGTTATCAAGGATATGGAATATCATTATTACTCTGAACTGTGATTGATTACCATTTGGCTTTCATTGTAAAATCGCCACATCTTGCATGCAAAGATAACGGTTATAACAGTGATTCTCAACCTGTGGGGCGCGCCCCCCTAGGGGGGCGCGAGCACACTATTGGGGGGGCGCGATCATATCCAAGAGAAAATGTTACTTAAAAAAATGATTAAGTGACTGAAAGGAAAGAACACACACACACATACAAAACAAAATACATTTCGACATATTTAATAATTAACTTATTAAATTAAAACAACTTACTAAATTAAAAACAAATTTAATAATTATTAGTAACTTCCTTGGGCCTGTCTTGCAGAGAAAAGTTTTTCGAAGGAGGGTTTAATATTAGAAATAGACACTCTCAATTCTTTTTCTATATTTAGCAGAGATCTATATTTTGTTTTCAAAGAAGCCACCGCAGAAAATCCAGTTTCACAAAAGTAAGATGTTGAAAATGGTAGTAGGATGCGAAATGCCCTTGTTTTTAGTGCAGAAAACTCATCATCCACTTCTGCTCAAAATTCAAAGGGTGATTTATTACTAAATTGTCTTTTGGTTTTGCCGCTTGCCTTTAAGTCTATGAAGGTTTCTTCCTCTGTAATTGAGAGTCCTTTGGGAGTATTTTGAAATGGATCCCTCACCCACTTGTAACTTGATATCAGTTTGTAGTCAGCAAGAAAGTACTTTTTTAAAATTCTTTGCTAGCATTGTTAAATGATTTTCAATGGTTACAAAATCAACTTTTACATGTTGTTCATCAGCTTTGTAAGTTTTAATACAATCATTTAAATTTGCAAACATTGTTAAGTTTTCTTGCTTTAAATTTCTGCTCCACAATTCCAATTTCCTACAAAAAAGCATTAACTTTATCACTCGTATCCAATATATGTGTATTTGCTTCTTGCAGTTGAAGATTCAAGCTATTTAATTTCTCAAATATATCGACCATGTAGCTCAATTTCATCACTAATAAACTATCGCGAAAATTCTCTGCTTCCGGTTTGTTTTCCTCTTCTAGGAAAACGGCGATTTCTTCTCTTAATTCATAAACAAAGTGGCAAAAATTTTCCTCATGATAATCATCTTGCCTCACAATAAAATAGTAACACTGAATGTACTGCACCCATGTCTTTATAAAGTGCGGAAAAGATTCTTGATTTCAGGGGTCTCATTTTTATATAATTTACTACGGTTGCAACCATAGTTAACACAGTATTCAAACCAGGACTCATTTCTTTGGAAGCCAAAGTTTCTCTGTGGATTATGCAATGTGTCCAGACGCACTGTGGCGATTTTTGTTTCACAAGTGCTTGAATATTTTGGAATCTTACGGACATAGAACGAGCACCATCGGTGCATATTCCGAAGCAATTTTTCCATTCTATGTTTACCTCGTTCATAAAATCATTTAAGATAGCAAATATTGTGAGTGCTGTTGCTTTGAGTTCTATTGGTTTGCAGAAAAGTAATTCTTCAACTACTGACAAAGCATCACAAAATCTAACATAGGCAATGAAATGAGCATCTTTATTACTATCTGTTGCCTCATCAAGTTGTATTGAAAAAAATTTGTCACGTAGCTTCGACAAAAGCTGACACTCTACATCTTCAGCTATATCATCAATTCGATGGGCAACAGTATCATTTGAAAGAGGTATAGACTGCAATTGTTTTGCAAAATTATCTCCAAACATAATTTCTACAATCTCAATTTCTGCTGGCAAAATAAGCTCTTCACCAATGGTGTGAGGATTTTTACATCTGGCTATTTTATATCAAACTTTGTACGAGGCAATTAAAGCTTTTTCATTCACAGACAAAGTTTTTTTAAATAATGATTTTTGCATTTCATATGATTTTAATTTTAATTCGAAGAATTCTCTGGATTTGTTTACGTACTCACTATGAAGCGTTTCCAAATGTTGTTTAAGTTTATTAGGTTTCATGCTGTCTGCCGCCAACATTTTTGAGCAAATGATACACAGGGGCCTTTCTTCCTTTACTTCAGTACTAGTGAACCCAAAATTTAAGTATTCTTGAGAATATTTTCTTGATTTTATTTTCGGAACCCCGCTCTTCTGTGTACTTGTTGATGCTTGTCTATCGTCTAATGCTCGCTTACGCCAGCTTAAAAATTTATCTATGATTCTGCATAAGTCTGCTGCCGTGAATATTTAATACGGTGAATTGCAATTACACGAAAATATATATAACATACACATTCAGAATAGATTCAATAGTGATAGAAGGATCGACTCGAATGAGATTGACTGGAATTGAAATTGGCGTCATAGAACTTTCGCCTTCTCCCTATGAGAAAACATTTGTTCACATCTGCACATGCTCCTAACCTAACTTTTAAGCTGACCAGACAAATTCCAGACAAATTGAAACTTCTCGAGAAACTGTGAGAATGCTCGACATGGCGGGACGCAAGAGCAATAAAAAGGCATAGGATTCTTGTTTTTTTAATGCTGAGGATCGGTGTTGCAAAAGGTCAATAAATTTCCTTATTCTTCGTAATTTGTAAAGCTTAAAATTAAGGTTGTAGTGTAGGTTTAGCTCCAAAATACTCAAAGTACATTATTATTGTATACATTTTATTGTATGTGCTGGGAAGGGGGGGGGGGCGCGATGAAAATTATGATTGAAAATTGTGCCGTGAATACTAAAAGGTTGAGAAACACTGGGTTATAAGATGACAATCCTGAGCGTGAAAGCTATCTTTTTTAGACGTGGGGGGGATTTATTCTGTACATATTTCACTCAACTAATAATTCGGGCATGGCAGATAAAGTACGGGCATTTGTGACACTGAAGTTCTACTAAAAGAATTAAGAAATAATTAATAGTAAACAATTGATAGTCTTCCTATCATGTAAAATAGGACTTTGGAAACAAAGAATGTGTTTTAAAAATATATTTAATTAGTTTTAAACAATGTATAATAAAAAATATTTCAATAACAGCTCCAGAAATAATTTTATTATAATGGCATAAATCGAATAACCATTTTTTCGCAGACATTGCTAGATCAAAACGAAATTAATTATGCCTTGAAAGCAAAAGTGTTACATTCATCTTTTTTTTCTACAGAAATTCAGAAATAAAAACAAACAGTTTCTAAAAAATCAACTGTTGAAATAAGGCAGTTTATAGTTTTAATGAATGATTAGTTTATAATGATATGTTTTCAAAGTTATTACAGGGAAGCGAATCACTGTCTCTTACATTCATTTGAATTGCATAACTTGCATAAAAGACTACTGAACATAAGCAAGTATACGTTGTTATGGCATTTCATATCATGATTTGCATTAAATTAGGTTATTTCATATCATAACTTGCATAAACAAGTGCTGAAATAATAACAGAAGCAATAATAAACACTATTCTGGCATAATCGTATAACCCAGTAATAAAATATTGACCAAAAAAACATTTTTCCAGTTTTCTAAAAGAATTCAAACATAAGCATTATTAATAATTTTCTAATTTATACTAAGTATTAAAAATCTTTTAATTGAAACCAAATATCCAAGATTCTTTCAATAATTACATATATGTTTATCTATATAACGTTTATTACAAATAATAAAGGTTAGCACTGTCAAACTTTTACTACTTTTGTAAGTATCCTTTAAAATGTAGATAATAGCTAATGAGGGATAATATGATTAAAAACTATACACTTTCTTCCCATCCTTCAAAAGCGGACACTTTCTCAAGATCATTTAATTGTCTGGAAAATTTAAGTCTGAATCTTCAAAATTTTTTTCAGTAATTTTAACATCAAGCAATAAAAAATATTAATTGTGTAACTTAATATCAGTAATAAAGCTGATTAAGTCATTCGTTGTATTATGTTTGCTTACTTTTTGTACTGTGATACACAAAATTAATTAAATCCACGAATGCTTGAAAATATGTAATCGATATTAATTTATCTTATATCGAAGATAATTGATTTTCTACTCTTTAGAAATAAAAAAGAATGTTTTTTTCACTTTGATAAAATAGTCAATGCATTGGTAGAGTTTTAAATTAAAACAGAAGACAAGAATCATTCTTTAATTTAAGCTGTATTTGAACATGTAATGGGTTTATTAATTAACGAAATACAACTATTGTGAGTTTGGAAGCTCATTAAAAATGGAGAATCAAAAGTAGATAATCTTGAATAAGTTTGGATAATTCGAAGGTATACTAAAACACTTTCTAAGAAAGATTTTGATTACCATTTTGTTTCTTTGTTTGTAGAAACAGTTAAAAAGGTAATACTAATTGCATAAGTACTAAAGGCAGTTATCCTTTTAATCTGCATTCACTTAAGTTGTTTGACATGTATTTATAAAAATACATTTTCTAATGACAGCAAAATATTATAACGATACGTAGCGTCTTGAGACAAGCTAAAGATGTACTCGTGAAATCTTACTCTTCTTTCGTATTAAAACTGCTTCCATTCAAGCTCTGAAAGAAGTGGCATGTAACTACAATACTTGATAGTAAATATAAAATGCATAATAGAGGTAGTTCCAATAGACTCTTAAATATGGCTTTTCAATCATGTTACAGGTATTAAATTCAAGAAATATAAGAAAAATGTGCCAGAATGCAAACATGAGGTTTTAAATATTTGTCCCTCAGAATGCTACATATCGAAAAATAAGAGAAAAGATTTTTTAACTAATGAAAAAATGGAAACAATGGGGAAAAAAATGCATTTATTATTTTTCATCATATTTTAATCTTTGTAACCATATTGTATTAATAATTTTAATAAACTAAGTAGCAAATGGATGTTTTAAATGCACTTTTAAATAAAAGATTTTGAATCAGGAGAAGCAAATAAAGATTTGAAAAAATGGGATTTTAATTAGTTACAAGATAAGCAAATATATAGCTTCAAACGTTCCAGTATTTTAAAATCTTTCGATTGAATGGGTAAAATAAATTCATGTTTTCAGATTTTAAGTTTTGTTTCAGAGATGAAATAATATATGCTTGTGAATAGTAATTTATTTAAAATTTTGAATTCATGATGGGAGGCTTACAATGTATATAATTCGTCGATTTTTTAAGAGAAAATACGTTCAAACATTTTTCTTCAATTTCTGAGCATATTTTACCTTAATAATATTATATGATATAAATTCAACTAAATAAGAACAAAATGAGTAATACTATCACAGAGTATTAAGCATTTCTTTTCATTTTTTCTAATGATTCAAATCGGAATTTAAAATTTATTTTCAGCTATTATCCAACTTATTGAGTATATTAATCCCTTTGTCCAATAACACTCGAATTTTATAACAATAATAATTAATTTCTCTGCAACATTGCTATTTATTTCCATTTTTCACTATTCTTTTTAGTTTCTCCATTTTACTTTTTGAGCAATTTAGGGTAACAATGCTCAAACACTAGAATTTAACTGAATAAAAGATATTTATATTAAATATCTTGATACATTCAAACACTTTTTCTGCACTCAAATAAGAAAAGTATATAGTATATGCTCAAATGGAAGTGGTACAAGGATATATTATAGCTAAAACAATTAAAACACATTTCCTGCTCAACAAAAATTTAAACGAAACCAACTAGGTCGATATCGAAATTAATACTCAATTCGGAATTAAACGCTAAAAGCTCACAAAATGAAATAGAACCAATTAATGAAACTAATCCAAATTAATATAATTAATAAAATTATGTAAACGAAACAAAAACGGCACTAGCCACGGAAAAGAAACCAAAACCGGAATCGAAACTATAAATCATTACGGATTCAAGCAAGTCTAAGCATTAAAATGTTTTTTAGTTTTTAAATCAATCAATGTATTTGGAGAGCACAAATGCAGTTACAACTAAAATACAAATGAATTTAAATTAATTAATAAAATAAGCGAAGCAAAAAGGAACGCAACCGAATCAAAACTATAGCCAATAGAAAAAGAATGTGGCCTGAAAACTTCGTCAAGGGTCACTTCCAGGCAAGAATTCAAAATAAGGGATTTTTACTGTGAAGCATCGGTGGACAGTGGTCGAAAGTATTGACACCTTTTTAACTGATTAAAATTCAATCAATTTTTTTTATTAAATATTCTATTATCTTATTACCAATACTACTGAATATATCATAAAGAAAAATTTAACTGTGAATGATAATATTTCAGATTATATTTTATATTTAAGAAGTTCACTGCGTTTATTTAACTATGAATTTATTATGACAAATGAAAATTTTAAGCAAAAATATTTGTTTAAAATAATTCACTCGGAAGTTTAAATTGACACATGAGCGCTAAGGAAACGTCAAAAAAGGCCTTTAAATAATTTTTAGAGTGTGCTGAATATAACCTGGGAATATAGCCGAGGAATTTACGTAAAGGAATATTGAGCTCCAAAAACAAGTGCAGTCAATAAAAGGGAAGAAAAAATTATTAAATCTAAAAAACAGCTCTTAGATAAATAATAAAAAAAGAAATATTTCTGTTGCAAATATTTCAGAAGTATATCTGAAGAAAATATTGTAAAATATACAACTACTCTTCTATTTAACGGTTGAAAGCTTGTATCTTCAATCAAAATATAAGGAAGTGCATGCATATTTAAATTAGCTTTTACAAACAAAGTGTCAAAAATCAAATAACTGAATATAGTTCAGAATATTTCCAACAAGAATCTGAATATATGTTTTTCTATATCTGAAGATATATTTTTCAAAAAATTGCTGTCCATAGTTTCGTCTTTCTCTTCGTTTAAATCGATTTCACTTTATCACGGAGATATTTTTCTGTTGATCGAATTTGGAGATGCGTGTCAGTCTCGCTTTTTTTATATTTTTAGAATCTTGTTTGCTTGGAAAATCTGTGCCTGACATCAAAAGCAGTGATTAAATCAAGATTTCAATGTCAGTCGTTTGATAGAATGTGTTAAAGTATATGTAAAATGTATAGTATGTATGTGTAAAGTATATTATGTGTAGAGTATGTGTTAAGTATATTTCTTTATTTATCTTCAATCAAAATGGAATGGCCAAAAGCAGGTGTAATGAAATAACGCTTTTAAAGTAACAAAAATATGCTAAACGAGAATCCCCAAAATATAATTTTGGATCCTTTCTGTTTATTTAAGAAATGATTTAATAAATGATTTTAAAAAATCCGTGCAGTATTTTTATTGATATTTAAAACTAATCATTCAATTAAATACTAAATTTTTCGCCTTACATTAATGAAAAGAAATAATGCAATTCTGTAATTGTAGCTTAATATATTTGATTTAATTACACAAATACAGTTTGTATTGAACGATTCTAATTCCTAATCCAGCTAACTTTCATATTCAAGAAATTTGGGAAAAAATAATTATGTAATAATAAGTAAATTGGTAAGCATTGCAATTTTTTTTATTTATTACAAAGTAATATATTGCTTGAATATGATTATAGTCACCAGTCGTTAAATACTGTATAATTATTTCTTTTAATATAATTTTTGTGAACATTAATCATTGTTATAATTAACAATTGTTGTAGTCCATTTGTAATCCTTAAATGGCATGAAAAATATTGTTACATTTTCAATCTCACTGCCTGTAAACATTCTTTGGCAATAGTCTTTATTTGTTAATAGACTTGTCAACGTGCAATTTACAAAACAGAGATAAATTAAAAAAGATAGAATTATGTTTAATTGTTTCAATTACACTGCCCACAAAGAAAAAAGGTGAAATTTTATAAAAATTGAAGTATGAAAATATTCATTGGGCAAACAAATTCTTACTTACCACTGGTATGCTTTTTTTCAGCCGGAACATATAAAATAAAATTTATTTGCAACGAAAAGGATTTTTTTTGTAAAATTTATTGTTTTTAATGTATTACATATATAAAATATTATAAATATTTGTTACATCATTTTTGTTGTAATAATTGTTACATCAATAATTGTTACATGATGTTAAACTTGGAAATAAAGTTGCGAATCTTCTAATGATACATAATTCGTTATTGAGTGAAAACTGGACTGAATATTTTGCATAATTTATACGCAATAAGGTAAAGTATTAACTAAATATAATTTTGTATGACATTTTTGCATTAAATATCTATATTAATATGTCTTAATCACAAATTTTATCTTGACTCGGCTCAATTTTTTTATAGCTTTTTAAGAAATAATTTATAATTATAATAATGAACTATAATTTATGATCAAAATAATTTATCACAGAACCGGTTCAAGCTTTGGTGAATGATTTTTAATTCGGATACCACCATTTTTATTTCAATTCTTTAAGAAAGCGGTGAATATATAAACAGAATAAAGTAAGAGGAAGTAATTGCAGTATGATTTAAAAATAATCTGAACAAATTATTTGCAATATTTTAAATCCTGTCATCTTGAAATGTTTTTAAATCAACATTTTATTGATTTAATAGAAAAAGAAATTAATTGGATAAAAATTTGATAACTAAAGCCAAAATATTGATAACTAAAGCAAAAAATTGTAATAGCAAAATAGCAACTTATTCTTATTCTATGCCACTAAAAACATTTATTTACTTAGCGGTTATTTTGAATGGCTGTCTCAAATGAAAAAATATAGATTAACAGAAATTGCAAGTATTCAGATTTGAGTAAATCAGCGCTCTCTCAATATATGAAGATCAAATTTAAGATTTGTGAACAATATAATCTATTTTTTAAGACTTTAGTCATTCAAATGTATTTTTGTCGACGGTTACATTGCAATGTATTTTCAGACATATTAATTTCTCACCTATCTGACATTAATTTGAATAAATTGGGCGAAAAATGGAAGAAAATATTTCAACTACTATATTAGAATGATAAATATGTAAAATATAAAAATACTATTTTAATAGAATAAGAAATGTAATGTTGTAAAATGTCTTAGTTATATGTGTGTGTGTGTGTGTGTGTGTGTGTGTGTGTGTGTGTGTGTGTGTGTGTGTGTGTGTGTGTGTGTGTGTGAGAGAGAGAGAGAGAGAGAGAGAGAGAGAAATTTTTAGAGTGTGAGTATGATTTCTTTATAATTTCTTATTTAAAATCAGTTATTATTTCTGTACAGATTCTCCATCTTTTTTTCCTGTGCGTAAAATCTTTCAAATAAACAAACGGTTTTTGATACTGCAAAACCACTATTTAATTTTTTTTCAACAATAAAGCGAAGAACTTTTTGCAGAGGAAACATATGATAATATTTCGTTTTAATGAATAAGAAATAAAAAAAATATTTTAATATTTTACTTATTTTCCAGATTATTAATAAGCTCATAAATATTTGCTATGCAATCATTTATACATTTGTTATGTAATTGTATATAATGCATCTATCTTTTAACCCCTTAATTCCAATAATTTTTTGGTAATGCATCATCTGTCACGCGATGAATAATTCAAGAACAATATCTCAGTCTCATCTTTCTTGATAAATAGCTGTCTGCTTCAATTTACCTAAACCAGTTGGAATAATATTAATGATGTCAGCTATAGCTTTAGATATGAGCACAGATTTACACAGACTTTGCAACAGCAGTTAAGACTAAATTGAAGATAGAGATTTTATTCTCCTTCTATAATGCAAAAAAAGTTGTTGAAGTTATAGTTTTGCAACATTCATATTCCTATGAAAGATGAATTTTTATGTCTGAGCAAAAAACAAGTATCTAAATAGTCAATTGGTACAGTATTTATGGCCATCACATAATAACTGTCCAGTTTTGTATAGGAAATATTTTTTTAGTTGAAAATGGCCTGCATACAATTTATATGTAAATATATCCAAGTAAGACTCACTTTTTATATTGAAAACTTATATAGGTTATTAGATATTCAGTCACAGAATTAAGAAAGAATCAGAAATGGTTTTAAAATACCCTTTTTTTTTTGGATTAGTAAATATGAATGATGAATTGTTATTAGGTTTTGTTTCATTCTTGTGCTATGAATATTTCTTCTGAATGAACATTTAGCTATAATAACATTAATTCATTTAAGATTGCTTTTAAACATGCTCTTTTCTATTTTTTCATATATTTTTTTCTTTAGTTTTATTTTATGTTTTGATATAACAGTGCGTTAAAATGAAATAAAATTCGCTCACATCATAAAGTTTTTAAATTGTTATATTTTTGATTAAATAAACTACCGAAAAATGCTTACTCGTATTTGAAATGTTGTTCTTTTTGCAATTTAAATTAAAACATTTTTGTAGCATTTAAAAAATAGCTGGTGGATTTTAAAATAAATTATTAATTTAATCACGATAAAGTCATAACTGTTATATTTTCACATCATTTTATTAAGTATTCTTATCTTTTATTGCCTAAACATGCAAGTACTTTAAAAAATTTCTTGGTTTTATTTTATAATAAATCCAAATTATTTATATTTTAAAAATATTTTATTGTAAAGGTGTTTTCCAAGACAGGAATTAACGTATTTTATAAAAATTAATTACATACATTCACAGAATAATATTTGGAAAATAAGGGCTTACAAAAACGAATTCATTTTTCATCTTTATGCATTTCTCATATTGTAATGGATCACATATAATTAAATTTTGATGGACTGAAAACATGTTATTTTTCTGATACAAGTTATTGATCCCATATATTTATCTAATGATCAATTCGACATTTTTGAATTATAACGTTTCTCAACAAACTGATTTGTTGTAAGTTAATGAATTTAAGTCTAAGTAAATGTAATAATTTCAAAGTATGATGATACCAGAGCAAATCAAAAGATTTGGTCCTTTTGGAATTTTATTTTGCTTTTGAGTTTGAAAATAAATATTTTACTTGTATTTGCAATTTTTTACTATCTCATCATTTCAGAGAGCAATTTCAAAGTAATAAATAGCATCCACCACAGTTTTGTAAATATTTGCGTGAAAAGGAGCAAATAGATGAAACTTTCGAGCGTGCTGATCACGAGTGGAATCGGATTATGTCAATTTATATGCAAAATCTCAACAGATTGAACGGAATAAGGTTTGCAGTTAAGCACGTTCGACTTAGTGGGGGAGGGGGGGAGTTCTTTGGAAAGACTATGAGTAATGCGCTTAATAAAGTGATTTAGTATCAAAGTATTAATATTGTTTTCGAAAATTCACTTAATTCATGCGCTTAATAAAGTGATTTAGTACCGAAATATTAATATTGTTTTCGAAAATTCAAGGCAAAGTTGTAGCATGAAGTGAAACAAACTTCGATTAAATTTGATTTTCAAATGATTAGGAAATCTATTAGAAAATGAGATAAAGGAGAAAAAATAATTCAAATTCTGAAAAATTGTGTCTCGAAGAGAATGCAGTCACTGCATTTAGATTAAAATAATATTGTCACTTAGATAGAACTCAATAAGACACAGGAAGTAGAATTAAATCAATTTATTAGATCAACTCTGAACTAAGAACACAGTGACTGAGAGATCTTCAGCTTTTATACAAGTAGGTAAAACTCCAGAATTCCTGTCTGTTGAGAGTAAGAAAAGTCCAGAGCACTTATCAGGCAAATTAAAGAAAGATCTAGAATCTTCTGGAAGACGAAATAAAGGAAAAACAAATTTTAAGTCTTCTGGGATTCAAACACATGATCTCCTGACTATAGGTCCAGCTTCATAACCATTCAGCTATGTAGAGTCGGCAACATTTCGTTTCAAAGAGGCAATATTTATCAAAAAGTAATCTGAATGTTGTGTAACAGCTAATTAATAACAACAAGAATAGGCCCTTAATTAGCATTTTAGCTGCCCTTTGAATATTGCACCACATTCTGAAAACCCATAGCATCTGTAGAAATTTAAATATATTTTTGCAGTGAAGAATAATACATTAATTATTAAAGGTACGCCCACTACTAAATAAAGCAATAAACCTTCCAGACTTCATAAATTTGAATATTGTTTTTACTAATTACTATTCCAATACTAATAATTTACTGATTGTTAGTTTTACCTTGATATTTACAAAAGTTTTTAATATGGCGATTGTTATCAAGGTTTCAAAGTACAATAATCAAAGGTGACCATTATTAAATAAAATATATTAAAAAAAGGGTTTGTCTCATTGAATTTGTGATATATTTAACTACATTTTTCATAGAATGTGCAAAAGCATTATTTCCTTTATATAGCTTTCATTTTCATTTGAATTTGGTCATTATCATATTTAGAAAAATTATATTTATTGTGCTTTGCTGTGCAAAAATTAGCTCGAGGTTGGAGTTTAAAGGAATAATCTAATACTGAAGAAATAGGTACTTTTTCCATTGAAGTATGCATGTTGCTCCTTACATTGCCAAGCGTTTTGAACCAGACAGATTTTATGTTGAATAATTCATATGAAACATTTCTTATTGACTCTGTCTTTGGGTTTTAAACTTAAAATAAGAAAATAATTCCTAACAGTTTATTTATTTAAATAAAAAAATATAAATAAAATATTCAAATGACATCCCGAAAGCCATATGTTACTTTAATAAAATATGATATCTTATCATATGTGTGCATTCATCAAGGGAATCAATTTTTTGAAAACATTTCTTTAGATTTTGAACTAGCAATATTAATATAGATAAATGATGAATACTAGAGCTAAAATTAATATTAATATAAGCATCAAAGACATGGAAGATAAATACAAGCAAGGCTGAGAATGTATTACAAAATGTATCTTCATATAAAACAAAACTGAAACAAATAATGTATCTTCATATAAATCTACACAATTATTTGTCAAAATATTGTAAAAATCATTTAGATTCCGTTATATTAATTTTAACAAATGCTTCAGGCTTTCACAATAAAACTCATACCGGCAATATCAGCCTATATGATCCTTTTAATTTCAAAGACGAGAAAAATATTATCATGAAAACGATAAAAATAAAATTATCGGGAGAATGTTAATATTTTTTCTTTCAAACTTCCATAATGCATTTTTACACTGTGGCATAAGAGCTTTACTTCGAATTAAAATACGAAATATTTCATGATATGGAACTTTTCCCCTTTTTCTTTTAGTATTAAGCTAAAACGTTAAAAATATCGAAAGTATGGTGGAAAATTAGTGGTTTTCATTGGTCTACACCATTTTGTTCCGTGTCTGCAGAAGCACTAAAGCATTAAGCTTGAATTAACCGGCTGTTAGGTTTCCAGTTGAGTAGATGATTCCGGTTGGCTAGAGAGAATGACGGATGGCTGCTGATCTTAGAGCACTCTTTCACCGCACACAATTTAAAACACTGAAATGAACCATTCCAGAAAAGTTGGAGTCTATATAAAAACAGTAAAGAAAAGCGGAAAGTAACGGTGCTAAGATTTCTAGCAATGCGCTCTATTGCTTTTGAAGAATTGCTCAATAAAATTCGTGTTTTCCATTGAACTTACCTAAATGTCTTAATTTTTGACAATGCTTTTTTTTTTAAAGAAAACCTTCAAAAATAGATGTAAAATGCTGTAGAGAGAATATCATAATGTCAATCATGTCGAATATCATGAAATGCTTTTTAAATATATTTATTAAAGATACAAATTTACATTTGTTCTTGATAAATGTTTTGATAGTAAAAGACTCTTTTTCAAAATTTAGTTCATTTCATATCCGTTTTCCATTGAAAGAAAGCCCATAATAAGTAAAACCAAAGAAAATGAAATACATTTACTTTTTCCCTTAAATGATGCAAAATATTTATCCCTTAAAAAGATCATTAATTTACTGAAAAATATAGATTTTATGACAATAAAAAAATTTAAATGCATGCATAAAAATTGATTAAAAAAACTAAAAACGCCTATAATTGATAGCTCAGCAAGTCGTATGTGTTGCTGTTGTTCAATATATAATAAATTTTAATTCAAATTATTGAAAAATCTATATTTAAATAATGCATTAAAAACTTTAAAAATCATATCAGGTAAAGTGCTTACGATAATAATGCTATCAAATGTTAAAGTGCAAACGATAATTTACTATCAAATGTCTTAGAAAATTCATTATGGTGAAACTAAAACATAAGATAGGATTCTACGATAGTTAATAAAGTAATTTAATTAAATAATCCCAGCATTAACCATCCCCAGTTTTGTATCCCAGCTCTTTGAATTTGATAATGTAAAGTGAACAAATCATAAATTATTCTAAATTCTCTGAGATAGCACACAGTTTGTTTATGCTTATAGGGATAGCAAGCGTAAGATTTCAATTATTTTTTCATTGGCCCATAGCATTATTTTGCAGATAACGCTCAATTGATATTTGCTTTTTTTAATCAAAATATTTTCACATCTTAACTAAACTATGACAACGAAGACATGTTACATCCAGTTGCAGAAGTGTAAGGTGTGCCTGATCAATTTGAGATGCACGGAATGGTAAGACAAAAAAGCCGTTTTTTATTTCTTTGTTTTTAATTTTATGAATAAGAGAGAATGATAATGTGAAAAGCTTTTAAAATTACATAAAATAAATTTTCCGGACATGGGAATTGTTTTTATAGTATATGATCTCCTAAATCTTCAACAGCAAAATGATAACTGAATCTATATTTCTCATCACATGCTGACTAAAAATATTGATATCACTATATTTCAGAAACAGGTCTAAAAAGTTTTATGTTTAGTTGTAGCATCCAGATTGTTAGTGATATTGCTGTAAAAGTCAATTAGCCACACATTTAGATGAAAATGCAATAACTCTTGAATGTGCATCGGTCAGAAGTTTCAAAAATGCATGTTATAGAATGAGGGACGAATTTCGAATTATTGAACTAACTAGGCAGAATATAAATTTGTAATAGATAGATATGTTAAAAAATGCGAATTACTACAAAACATGTGATAAAAGATAAGAAGGGAAAATGTTATATGATTCGGAAATGTAAATGCCGAACCCTCAATACTGCTTTAGCTTCCACGTCCAATATCTTAACATGGCATATTATATTATTCGTCTTCATTTCATTGGGCGTTTTCTACTATCATTTATAACTGAGATGTATCTCTGTTAAAGAAATTATCTTACTATGGCTTTTCTTTAAAGATTTTTCACAATGCTTCAATTCTGTTGACATTTCAATAAATTGACACATATAAAGTCTAGATTTAATCTCTATAACCATGCAATATTGATTGAACTGACTGAAATTAGATTGCCGTAATAATCTCAAGTAACCAATCTGATCATATTAAAATTCTATCGTAAGAATGCAAAAAAAAAAAAAAAAAAATCTTTGGAAACTGGAAAGTAATTGCCTTCCGCATAATCATTAATCATTATATTTGCATAATAAATTATATATATTTTCATATTCATTATAGTTTCGCATCAACGAGTTACTCTAAAAACATATACAATTCATAATTGAAAAGTCATCTGAAATTTAGAAGCAATTAAAGCGTTAAGAACTGATAGGACAGTTTTAATAAAAAATTAACTGCAGACGAAGCACTTAAAATGAGCTGAACTTTATGTAATTAATTATATTCCTTTGTTACCGTAAATACATTGATGTAGAAGGCATTAATCGATTTATGTTCACTGTTATTTATGTCGACATTTTCATCATTGATATTTAAATAGTATTTCCTAGTTGATTGGAAAGGGATATGTTCTCCTCTTAATCTTTTGTTATACGCAGGAATGGTAGATAATATGTGATTTGGCTGATAATAAGTTTTTGTTTGTGGGTATAATTTATTTTTGCTTAAACTTTACAGTAAAATTAAGTAAATAATTGATATAAAATAAGATACAATTTAAAGCTGTGTGCATCCAAAGACATTGCAAAAAGTGCCTTCAAAAAAGAAAAGAAAAGAGCCTATAATTGCAATAATAACCTATAATTGATTTCATCCGCATTAGGCAATTGTAAATTCAACATAAAGCAGATAATCAACTTTTCCAAAATCCTTTCAGAACTGTGCCGTTAATATGGCTCTCTCGTGGAAAACTGCATCTCTTATTTTTCAATGCTCATTATTATGCTATGAATTAATGATGAACATGAATGTGTATGTATATATTTGCTGGCCATCTATAGATATACCTCTTGACTTCACTTTACCAAACTTAACATATATTTTCTTCGGAATTAAGAATCTGTCCCTCAAAGTGAGTCTCTATTTTTCAAATTTTAATTAATGGAAATTAAACTGAATGTTGGTATTTTCCAGCAATAACTTGCATTACAATTACAAATTAAGTAAAACTTTGTTATTCTAGCATAATAACTTCCAAAATCCTATTACCCCCCTAAAGGATTTTTACATCGTAATATTTATCAAATTATTTTCTAAATTATAGTATAAAGTAGGATATAATTACTATAAAATTTACAGTTTTCAACTTTGTCATGTAGCTGTCCTTAAATTAATGAAGAAATTTTTAAAACTGAATTAAATTATCAAAAATTTAATACGACGATGCCCAATAATATTAAAATTCTTCCATGTAGTATTTGATAAAATTTGTTAAACTTCAATATCGTCCTCATCTTCCCTTCTACAAAAGTATATTTCTTTCCAAGAAGAAATATAACAAGATATTTACAGATTTTTTTCAAATACAAAATATGAACAACAGAAGTATGAATCAAAATAATGCCATTGTACTTTACCAGCATCCAACAAGGACACTATGGGCTATCATATAACAATAAAGCAGCAAGAATCGATATTTAAAAAAAGTGAAAAAAATTTATGCTAAAAAAATTAATGCAATTGAAATTGCCGAAAAATAATTTATGATAATATCTGAAGCAATTTTTTTTATTTTTTAGAAAAGAATTTCTTTGGAGCCAGAATAAATTACAATTTATGTATAATCATAAAATTTTAGAATTCTGGATCAAATTAGAAAAGAGTATATCTCAAACATGAGGTTCAATCTTTATTTTCATCATTTTAAAATTGGATATTTAGTACTGAAACTAGATCACAAGGACATAATATCATAATCAGAAACAATCTATCGAATGGATACATAAGAATAAACCTTACCTTCCGAAAGGAAAGGGAAACCTAAATTTAAAATTAAAAGGTTTCATCTAATTTTATCCCAAAAAGGAAAAATTAGAACATATGAAAAATTTCCAGTAACTTGTTATGTAGTTTAAAATTGGAAATTCATAAAAACCCTTGATATTGTTTGTTTTTCTAAGAATATACATCCCATCATTCCTGTTATTTATTCATATTTAAATATGCAAAATATCTAATTTTGCAGAAAAATGTATCTAACTCTTTCATAAATTACAAACCCAACTTCCAAAGCTATAATTATGTGCAGAATAAAAAAATAATATGGCATTGTAATAACTCTTATTTATCTTATCAGCACAGTCTCCTGAAATATTAATTAGAAATGGATTAAGTCTGAACTAAAAGCGCAATTTTTATTGTCACTAATCTTTCAAAAGTATAATGTAAATAAATACGGAATTACAAAATCTTACTTCCCTAAAAACGATCAAGTGAGCCTCAATATATAATTAATTTCAAAATTGAGGCTAAAATTAAAATATGTTTGTTTTGAAATTAATATAATGATCTAAAGAGCCATTTAATTATGGAAATCTTCCTGATTTGTGTAAATCGATTACAAATATTATAGCAATCGAAAATTTTCAAAAAATGTTTATTGAATTCTGAATAAACTTCTAATTCCTAATTATTCCAAACATTGAGAATTCAGATTAATGCCTGAAGCCGAGCTTTATTTTAAATGGATATCGTTAATTATAGGGTAATGAAGCACTTTCGAAATTTAAAGACATTTTTTTAATAATCTCTTACATAATTTCATCCTAAATATTTTGTTAACAAAAGTTGAATTATGCCAATTAGAATTTCCGAGCAATTATTAATTTTAGTAATCCTTTACAAGTTTATTTTTATTGATATTTTAAGACCCAAAAATATAAATTATAATTTTATCTTGCTTTTAGAAAATAGCGTATATTACTAATAAAAATTGTAGCATTTTAGAGAAACGTTTATATCGAAGTAATATTCGTTAATATTAATTTCCATTGTTCCTTACAATCAATTTGCGAAACTAATGTATATTAGATAAAAAAAAAATAATGTAAGCAAATACACTTAAATAAATTACAAGCATGTATTTTGCAATATATGTTGGATTCTTCTTTTCAAAGAGATCAAAGTCATAAATAAATACATTTCTTCGTTTTTCATTAATAATCTTTGCTACTTTGTTCATTTTATTTCAAGTCCTCATGAGCATTCTAAATGTTCCTACATAGAAATAAATTTAGAAATCAATTAAAAATGCACTTAATATGTAATGCAAATATCATAACAGGTTTTCTTTTTCCCTTCAAATAGCTTTCATAATTTATTGAAAAAGATTAAGCGTGCATGCTTTTTTAAATATGAATTTCCTCATTTTAAAATTTATTTGCATAATTCACATACTTGAATGGAATATTTTACTTTATTCATATATGAATAGATGTTTCTTTGACTCAATATTCAAATTATTTTTAATAATTTATTTCGCGGAAATGAAACTTTTGAGACATCATACGCAGAAATACTGCAAATTCATTATGCTTCTCAGTCTAATGCAATGAAATAAAATTAATATAATGATGTTTTTATTTGCATTATTCAAAACTTGCAACAAAAGACGTTCAAAAATGTCCTCTTTGTTTTTCGGAAGAAAATATTGAAATTGTACAACTGGATGATATAAATGTGTGCTCCAAACAATTCATACAATGTTTTCTTTTGGTGTAAAAAAATCCTGTGATACCGCAATATGATGCACGAATACCAATAAATACTCGGCTTCTACTCAGCCCCTAAAATTAATGCCAGATTAATATAAGAACCCTTTTCTACTGGCAGAAATGTTGCCTGTCATTGAGAATGTGGATATTTTTGGACCAACACCGAAATAGGAAAACCTTTTTTAATCTGTTCTACCAACTTAGTGAAAGTACATTCAATAAATAAATACGAAATTTTTCACAAGCAAAGCTAAAAGAACCTCAACTGTTTCATGGTATGATGATGTCTTATCCACGATCTGTAGATTTGTTACTATATTTTAAAGAATTTAAGTGGAAATTTATTTGACGAAATCATATAGAATATCAAAGAAAGTGTAGTTAAATGTATCTTTAAAAGAAATTGAAAAAAAATTAAATATCTATAAGTTTAATGAGTATTTACTTCAGTTAGATATTACGGAATTACACTAAAGTTAATGAATATTAGAATAAAATAAATAAAATAGTTATAATCTAAAAAAAATAATCATATTATTAAAAATTAATAGCAAAAATATTTTTGGGGGAAAAATTATAATTTCAATATATAGTTTTCTAGTTGAATTTCTCTATTTAACTTAAAAATTATCAGATTAAATCAGCTATCAGCAAAAATTTGGTTATAAAATATGACATCATTTTCAATCTTTTTGAGAATTAATGTTCAAATAGATTTTTTTCCAAACAATTAACACCGAATATAATATAGTTTGAATGCATTAGACATAATAAATTTCTATCGTATTTTTACAGCAGGTGATAGAATATTAGTGATTATCTTCTAATTTTGTATAATTTTGTATTTACTGAACTAACATTGATAATTCTCATGAAAACAAGAAACTTCAAACTATAAAGAATAATGTGAATATTTCATAAGTTCTAATTATATGTTAAATTGATTTAAACATTTTTCTTAATGACATTGGCAACATTTCACATCAAAAAATTATGTGAAATGCTGAAAAATAAAAACAATTTTTATAGAAAAGTTCTTTCATTTTCTTACAAAACCCAAAAGATCAAATGGAAAGAATAAAGATGTAAAAATATAAATTTTTACTTTAACTGATATTTAGAATATATTTTTGTGATGATATTCTACATACTTCACGATGAAATCAAAGAAAGTTTTCATCTTAAATCAAAATATTTACAATTGTATTTGAATTCTGAACATATATACAATTTATGTCTGTAAACATTATATCATATTTTCATATGGTGTCTTAGATAGTTCCTGATGATTCCTGATACATCTGATGAATCTTGATATACATTCAAAAACATCGGAAAACTGCAACTTACTATTTTCACTTGATATTCACTTGAAATTGATCTTCCTCCAGCGCAGAAAATATATTGTCGTTGATTAAATTTATGTGAATTCTGTCAATCTGGTATAGCTTTCATTTTTCAGCTACCGTCTTGGAGGATTATCAACATACATTGACAAAACTGTTCAAAAAACCGTCGTTCTATAGATTGAGATTCCAAAAGGAATTAAAGGTTTTTAAAAAAAGGAGATACATGTATGTTTATCCGACCATAGTCATTTTCATATAAAGTGAAACGTGAAAAATTTACGTTTTATAAAGGTGTATATTGAAAATGGAAATAAATACACTTAAGAAAATATTTTCAAAGAAATTTTCCTGCATTTCTATGACGCTTAATTTCTAATTAATTAAAAAAGTAAATAATTGTATAACATGATGTAAAGATAAATGTTATCTAAGATCTAATTCATGCATTAAAAAATAAGAAGATAATTTCTAGATTACTAATATATATATATATATATATATATATATATATATATATATATATATATATATATATAACGTAACCATTCATCCGAAAATTATGAAATTTTGGATCCGCTTAATGAAGGGATGGGAAAGACATTATTTTGCTAAAAAAATGCATTTTGGAAAAAAATAGTTTTATATGTCACCACTAGAGGGCATATTCATGTCAAGCGGGTCTGTCCTACGCGATAGATCCCGAACAGTCGTCAATAACCCAATGCGCATCTGTAGTGCGACGTTAATTCAACCAAAAAACCAACCAAACATTTAAAACGACAGCATATGCAAATGTTGCAACGGCACTTAACAACTAGCCAGTATAAAAGGGAATGTATTCTTTGAAAACTCCATGCAAGTGTGTTCGCGACTCAAAAGGACTTTATGTTTGCAATTTCTCGCTTTATTACTCAAACTTTTTTTTAATCAAAACCACGATTCAGCACCAGCAGCCTTAAAGAATTTCGATCTTTGAAGGATCTTCGAACATATCCAATGACGTCTCAAGGATTAATGAAAATGATGGCAAAATTTGAAGAAACCGGATCGTTGGCTGTTGCTCCTGGAAGAGGAAGAAATCAGTTTCTTCAGAAGTCGTTGAGATGGTTTCACTTCAAGTGGAAGAGGACAAACATCAAACTTCATGGCTAGCAGTAGTGTTCGCCATTTCGCAACAGTGTCGGATAGGTCATGTTTCACTATGCATAGGATCCTCAGGAATACCCTACGATATTGTCCATACAAAATCTCACTTGTTCAGCTGTATCTACAAGATTTTGACGCACGATTAACGTTCTCACTGCAGTTTCTTGCTCGGTATGAGATCGATTATGAATATCCTTGGAACATTTTGTGGTCCGATGAAGCTCATTTCCATTTAGACGGCTCGGTGAATACGCATAACTGCTGAATTTGGGCTACAGAAAATACCTGCTCGACCCTAGATGTTCCGTTACATTCATTGATAGTAATAGTATGGTGGGTATTTAATGCTTCTTTTATTCTGGAGCAGTTCTTCCTCGAGGAACAAATTCCATCAGGTCCAGTGAGATGTAGTATCACGAAAGAGCGATATGCATCGATGTTGGAGAATGCAGTTGTTCCAGCTCTACAATCACGCCATTGTCTTGACCGAACGTTTTTTGTGCAGGATGGTGCAACTCCACACACTGCAAATTGTGTAAAAAAATTTCTCAAAACTCAAAACTCTCAAAACTCATTTTACAGAAGAAAGAGTAATAAGCCGCCGCTTCAATGATGCTTGGACTGCCCGATCCCCAGACCTTAACCTTCCAGCACTCGTATGTGAGAGATACACTAGAGATGAATTTCGTTTTATACCTTCAGATCTGGTGGCACTGGGAACACCTGCCTTTGACTAATTGTCCCCCTTTCTTTGACCTACTTTCAGTTGTCGTTGAAAGTTTGTGGCGTTAATAGGTCTCTGTCGATCAGATATTTGCATTTTAGAGATACGCGTAACCGTTCATGTAAGTTTTTGTTACATCTGATTTTGGATGATTTTACAAATAAATCCGCATTATTTTAGACTGGCGACAGCTGGTAAATGCACTTACGATGAAAAAGGCTGAAAAAAGCATCCATATCTCTAAAAAGTAAGCTAAAATTAAAGGTGCTAAAGAGAAAAGCCGAACTAGGTATTGAAGAAGTGGAAGATGCGACGTCAGGGGAAAAACCCTTGCCAAAAAAAAAAACGGACTGGAATCACGAGGTTCGGTTGTGAGATTTGACAGAAGTTTATATGTTTGGAGCACACTAAACACATTTGCTCAAATTGCAACGCTGCAATGAAATAACAATGAAACTATTTATCTCCTGTTCATATCTAAGTTTCAATTACTTTTTCCTTTTTATACACAAATTCTTGCACTTCTATATTTTATATGCAAATTGTTCTGTCAAAATATCGTCAATTTCATTAATATTATTTTTAAATCAATTCAGTTAACCTGTGGTCATTTATATTGATTTGCAATCTATGTTTACATTGTTTCGGTCTCTTTTTAAGTAAAAAATGTTTAAAGTGATTGTAGTTATTAATCCTAAGCTATTTACAGTATAATTTTAATAGTTACGCTTTTGAAAGTTTACAATTTACTATAACGTATGTTGGAAATACGCGGTACGTTTCATGTTGGCATGACGGCCGCTGCGGCTGGAAGGTAAATACTTGCGATTTTTGACTCTTGGGAAATTTGGAAGATCTAATTGACCATGACAACCCGATATTTGCCGATATATAATATTTCAACGCAGACCCTACGTTCTACTGTTGCACATGCCATTTTCAGATTTCAGAGGGTAGTTGGCAATGGTGGACGTCATATCGAACATGACTTGGATTAATTACAAGCTAATGTGTAATTCCTATAGTAAAATAGTTGATATTACTCCCTCTAGTGGAGGCATTTGGAACTAATTTTTTCCATCCCTTCATTAAGGCGCACCCAAACTTATATATATATATATATATATATATATATATATATATATATATATATTATAATTTTCCTACTTTATAATACACTTTATGTTAGAAATCATACATTGAACTTGAATGTATGCATCTTAATGATTAAGTGTAGCATACAATCAAAAAAGAGAAAAATGTAGGGATATCCATTCATTTTTTTAATTAAAAGGGCAGCATTAATCTATCATTGTAACTTTTACAAAAAAAGTTACATAAACTGTATCTCCAAAGCAATCTCATTCCAAAAATGAGCAAAATGAAAAATAAATTAAATATTTGGAAAACAAATGCTGAAGAAAAATTGAAATCCCTTAATAAAAGAAATAAATTTAGTTATTGAAGCAAATTAATTAAAAAACTTTACAGTCAAAAAGGAAACCATTTAAAACTACCTTATTACATTCCTTCGTCTTTAGTAGTAAACTCTACTATTATGAAACAAACACATGCTTTTATAATGCAATATTATTTGCAATGTGCAATGCAATAATACAATGAAATAAATGAAAAACCTTTTATTTTATTTTTTTTAATTCATCTACCAATTTAGAATGATCTTAACAGCAATAAAAAAACTCCAGAAGCTTAATATAAAATATGTAAAAACATCAAAATGGGAAATTCTTCACCTTTGGTCATTTATAAAACTTTCGAAGGATCCAAAATACACCAAATACACAGTGGAAAATTAGTGGTTTCATTTGGATAAGTTAGGTGTTTGAACCAGCACTAAAGCATCACGCATGATTGAACCGACTGTCAAGTTTCCGGTTGAGTAGCTGATTACGGTTGGCTGGAAGAAATGACGAATAGCTGCTGCTCATAGAGCACTACTCGACCATATACACATTGAAACACTGAAAAGGACCAATGTCAGACACTTTGGAGGCTATACACACAAAAAAAATTAGAAGCAGCTGTAAGTGAAGAAATAACTTTTAGAAATGCCTTCCCATAGAGTATGCGGAATTTCTTAATAAAGTAAAAGGAATCCTTGAAAGTTATATAAGAAGAAATAAAATAAGACAGTATTGTAAGGAAATATAAATAAAATTTTGATAGCATATTTTTATTATCTGAGATTTTTCAGTCAAGTTACGAAATGCTCATGAATTAAAAGTTTCTTTGATAGTGCAAAATTATTAATTTCGAATTTTAAATTAAAGAAATTTTTATATTAAATTTCAAATAATTTTCTTTTTAACTTTTAAACAGCTTTCAAATTATTCATTCTGAAAGTGAAATTTTGTTGAATAATATTTCTTTCATTTTTTTATAAAGATACTGATAAGCACATAAGAATTAACTTAAATCTTGAAGAAACATCTCGTAGGTTTAAATTCAACTGGCGGCTGAAGAAATTAAAATAATTTTGTCTTCTTTTTTATTTAATTTATAAATGTTCTTGGAATGAAGATTATATAGATAATATTGGGATTACGTTTATATATTAATATATTCAATCATTTTAAAGTTCAAGTTACGTATTTTTAAAACATTCAACAACTTTTTAAATAAACCTCCTGTTTTATAACTTCATTAATAACTATCGTTTGTTTCATGTAATCTTTAAAAAAATCTTTCGTAATTAAATCAGGCTTCCACGTTTTTTTTTTTTAATTTTCAAATGAAATAGTTCAAGAATTAATTTCTAACTCAGAATAAAAATAAATAATTTTTATTTATTTTGGGAATTAGAATTGATAATGATGGAATTTTCAAGAGAAGAAAAGAGGAAACTAAATATGAAAATCATAAGATTATATTTAAGCCGATTATGATGCATGAATAAATTTATTCTAAAAACTACTCTTAAGAAAAATTCTAAGTTGCGAGTATTATTTATTTGGAATGTTTCGACAAATTAATAAAATATGCCGCATTCAAAGATTTTAACAAACGATTGTTTCAGAAATCTTTTGAGATTTTATTTAAAAAATAGAAAGTAAATAATACACTACTGTTTCATTTTTGAAATTTAATTTCTTTATTTTAATTAAAATTTTATCCTTAGTTGTTTTGCAACAATTACGAACCATTAAATAATCATAGACTCTTATATTTTAAATTAAGATAAGAGCAGCAGCTTCAAGAAATGCTTGCAAAATTATTTGTACTTAATTTGATTAAAACATAAAATGTTAAGCTACAAGTTTTATTAAAGCAAAATATTTAGTTAATGTGCAATAATTCTCTGATTTATGAAATCTGATTTTTAAAATGAGCATAAAATATTTTTTATTTCCAATGTAAGTATATGAAACAAAAACATCATTTTATATTTTGAAGGTCTAGAGCAAAATTTAAATAAATTATTTATTTTTTTATTTCCCTACGCATCTATGAAAATAAATAAGTACCTTAAAATCTACTTTAAAAACGACTTGCCTTATAATTTGTTTGAATTCCTCCAAAACCTTGATTTACCTACAAGGTTGAAAACCTACATTCATTATACAAAAATAATGCATTACTTTCCAAAGTAAGTTGCATTTTTCTTAATAAGAATTTAAAACAAGTTTATCGACATCTTGTAAAAGTTATGTTTGTGTAATAATATTGGAGGTATGAAAACTTTAAACTGATATTTCTCAATGCTGCATTTTTTTCCTAAGCAATTTTTTGAAACCCTAAGGCTTTTCAAACAATTGGAATAGATAGACTAAAGTACATGCACTTTACAAATTACCACTATCGTACTTTAAAACTGTACATTACAAACTCTTTGTGCTTACTCTGAAGTACATGTTTTATGAAACTAAGTATAAAACCAATAATGTAATGAATAGTTAGTCTTTAAAAAAATTTAAGTTGATGTCAACGAATTTTTGTGCTTTATTTTATTTGTTTAACAATAAATAAGGGCATTCTCAGTTTTGTGTAATATTTTATGACGCGCTTCAAAAAAAATTGCAAAAATATGCTGATTTAAAAGTTTCAATTTTTTAAGTGAAATTTTTTTTATCTTAATTTTAGAAATATATTGCAATAACTCCAAAACAATTTTTAGATGATAGTCGCAGTTATTAACTTACATAAAATACATTTATAATTCCATTCCAAACATTGAAAATTTACAAAAATGTGACACTAAATTTGAATGCTGCCTTTTAGTTAATTTTGTTATTTCTTTAAAGTTCTAGCAAAACTGAACTGTTAAAGGAGGTGATAGTGATGTTTTGATATTCGAAATAAAAATATTAGTATTAGTATTATCTGGCATGTGTGTGTGCGTGTGTGTACATTTTTTTGATTATTTAATGCACTGATTAAAAATTCATGGAAAATGAGTAATAGTTTATAATGTAATCTTAAATCTCTAAAAATATCTTTTTGACGATAAATTGCCACTTATAATTTAAAAAGAAATAGTAAACAAGAAATGTAACTAATATCTTTTCCTTTAAATACTTCCAAATTTTAATAAAAGTTTAAAAACATTTAAAAACCTTTTTTATCTGGATGAAATGAATGAAAAGAAAGTGTCTGTATGAAGAAGTATATTAAAGAAAGTGTCATTCTTTTTAAAAGAGATTTCACAAAAAATACGTGATTCTTCAAAAAATATTTGACGGGAAGAATTCATTAGAACATTCATTAAATGTGGAAAATTGAAATGCTTTTCAATTATCCACCTCTAATATGCTTCAAAGAATTTTTCTTCAGATAAAAAGAATTCGTTATCAGTTTTTTAAAAGATTCTTATTACTGTAAAATAAATCCATTTTTTGAAGCTTTTACGATGCAAAAAAAATATTATTTCGAATATTTTTTAGAACCTTCTTATTGAAATCAGAGCAGTTAATAATTCGTCAATTATATTTTCAATTTTCTATAGGTTCCAGATATAAATAAAAAAATTCAAATTTTTCCAAAGATCTGGATAGAAAACATCAATTTCAATACTTTATTGTTTACGTAGCATTTTTCTTTCACTGTTTTATCTTTAATTTGCAAAAACGGCCTTATTTATTTAGGGCAAACTCTTAGAGATGTGCCAAATTACTTTCGGAGGGATTATGATATTAGTTTTTCGATACCGGTGTGCATGTAAGAGAATTTTAGGTGCAACACTTAAATAAAACGTGGACCTGTTGTATTGTCTCTAGTTCACACATCATTTACGATTTTGTTAAATATACGAGATTACGTTATGATACTATCGAGTTTATCTAACTAATTGACGATATTAAGACATGAATTTTGATCATAGGTTTTGTATAGTTTGATTCTCATATGTAACATTACTGACATTTTAGCAAATGCTACACTTTTTGCATCAAATATTTAAAATTCTTTTCTGTTATTCAAGAACTACTTTGATTTGAGAAAAGCAATGTTAGCAAAACTACATTTCGAAAATTTAAAAATATTCATCTAGACCTTTGCTGGGGACTTTGGTGAAGAACCGGAGAAGTTTTCAGTAACTAAACAATATGGGATATTCTGATTTTTCCAGCGGGTTCATTAACTAAGTTTAAAATAAATAAAGACAATAAGTTTGACAAACTGGAGGATGACTTAATCTTAGCAATCCTTTGAGACTTTGTTTAAAATATACAATACTGAGATTACATTACTGACCAAATTTTGCAAGCAAATTTATTTTTATTATTTTTTGAAAGGAAGAAATTCATAAATGGAAAAGTCAATCATATAAATCTGTTAAATTACCTGCTAGATAAAGTTAGAAACTTATATTTGATTAGAAATTTAGAAAAAAATTAGAAATAATGCCACCTGCATCAAATTATAGAGTATTAGTGCCAAATGAAGACATATTAATTATCTATGTAAACTTATTGATCTCTTTGATATAAAATAGCATATAATGTATTTTGATTATAATGCTCATGGAAAGTTATAATTTTCAAGTTTGAAAATATTTTCTCCCCTAGTTTACAGTATACTTAATAATCTTTTGTTTTGCATAATATATGCTTTGGATGTTTCATCTTTGATCTATATACTTCAAATTTAAAGCAAAGATAACATAATTTTTGTTGAAAAACAGCGTATCATATTTCGATTATCTAAATTATGCCATTTTGGAGTTATTGCGTTAACATGCATACGAATAGAAAAATCCAAAAACTATTTAAACTATTGATAGGTTTGGGGAAAAAATCTCCAGCCATCTTGAGGTACAATTTTAGTTTGTGTTTTTATTATTAATAATAATAATAATATGTTATGCACATTAGGGTAGAACCAAAATGGACTTAATTTTTTTAAAAATATTTTTGTAAGGATAGAGCTGAAAAGTTTGCATTTTAGGTTCAAAAATAACATTAAAAAATTTGCTTGCAATATTACATTATCTTGAGGTGCTCCAAAAAGCTTGAAATTTGTAAAAAAAGGGAATTTTTTAAAAAGAGCTTTTAAAAATGTTTCTTGGATTTCACTTTCGCAATAGTGGGAAAAAGTTTCCTTTTAGGTTGAAAAATAATATTTAAAATTTTGGTTTCAACATTACATTATCATGTGAAAAAAAAGAAATATTTTTAAAAAGGTCAATAAAAATTCTTCTTTGATTATAGTTTTGTGATAGTGGGGAAAAATCAGATTTTAGGTTCAAAAAGAAGTTTTAAAAATTCTGGTTACGATGCAACATTTCAAAAAGCCGAAGAAAGCTTAAATTTTGTTAAAAAAAAAGAAAGAAAAAAAAATGGGAAAATTATTAACTTTGCTAAAATATTTTTATGAATTGTGAATAAAAGATGATATTAAATGCATACAGAAGCATTTCAATTGGAAAAAGTTAGTAATTACAAAATATAATAACAAAAATTATTTTTACGTCCAATTTTGAATTTTTTACTTCTGTATCCTTAATAATGATTACAAATGTTACAGTTGCAAACTTTTTGTTTCTACTTCGTTGCCACATTACACAGCTTTTTGAAATTAAATTTTGGCAAATTGACGCATGAGTCAATTTTTGCTCTTATGAATTAGTTTCTTGCGACTGTACTACAGATATTTTGAGCAGATTCAGCCGCTAATTTTTCAGCTCTTTCCATTGCTTGAATGTGACAAGGAAGCTATGGAAAGTCGATAACAGAGTCCCTTATACTACTTGGATTAGCTTCAGATGCTTTCTGTTTCAAATTTTCACTTTAATATTAAACTGCACAGGCACTTGATAGTTTTATCTCTTCTTGTCTATTCGATGGATCTGGTCTGGTTTGCTTGTCTCTTTATTTAAAAAACGGTTTTCATCTTCAGCGTTGTCACCGTAACCAATAATCGTTTCTGATGCACCACTATTTTTGACCAGTTCTATATTAAACGTAACTATTTTCTGTATTTCTTTACTCTTCCTTTCTCCATTCTTTTATCGAAGCGCTTGTGGTAGCAACATCAATATTACCTACAACCATCATTATGTTGATGTTGAACATTGACATTTAGAACCTTTTATTCTATAACTGTCACTTTTTTTTAAATACAAGTCAGCAATATTAAATAAGCGTCTAGCTTGTTCTCTAAATCCTGTGAGATTGAAATTAAACTTATTTTAACATTCTTTCTTTTACACTTTAATAAATTCTTTTATTTATCATGATAAACTTATATCATTTGTGAAATTACTTTGCTAGAAGAAATGGGAGTAGAAGCTCTTGATCATATTTGTTCTATTATGGGAAAATTTCACATATTTCACTTAAATCCCAAATTTTGCTCAATAGTGTATTCAAATTCAAGCAAATCACTTAATTTCCAAAAAGTAATTCACTCCGACATTTGTCTTGTCTTTTACTCACAGTAAAGCACGCAAGCACTAACTAACAAGTAAGCTACATAAATCAGTTGCACAATAGATGGAAGAGAGATGCCACCTGAACTGAACACTACAAAGCTACTAATTTGAATCTAGCTCTTTTCTTGTCTCTATAAGCAGACAAATACAAATCCCCTTTCCTTAATAACAACAGCTCCGACAACAACTCAATCTTATGCCAGTGCAATGGCAAACCTATTTATATATTTTTTCATGTTACGATGCCAAGATAATGCTTTTTATTTCGAAATCAAGGCGAGCAAACATCCTCAAAAAGTTGCAAAAAATGTGTTTTTATGAAACTTAAATGCCCTCAAGATATACTCTAATATTTTTTATAATTTTTATTTATCTTATCTATGCCAAAAGGCAACTTTTCCGCTTTATTAACAATTAAAAATCAGTAATTGATTGTTTCTTTAAAAATGTAGCAAAAACAATATTAGAAACTTTGATGTCCTTGCAGTGCCTCATGATTTATCCCAATATTTTTCATATTTGTAATTTACTTTACCTACACCAGGCAACTTATCTACACTATTCCTCATTAAAATTCAAAAATTTATTTTTTGTTTCCAACCGAATGTCCGTATCTGAGCGTATAATATATTTCCATGGGAAAGGGCAGAACGATTCCTTGCCCTTGAATTTTATCCCAATATGTAATTAAAACAAAAGCAAATTTTGCCTCACTTTGAATTTTATTTGCCAAATTCTTGTGATTTTTTAATGATTTTAGTTCCTATGTATAATTAATAAAATTATAAAGTACAGGTAGGCTCAATTTAAATGAAGTGAGAATTGCAAATTTATCTTTCTTTTATAAGCTCAATTTTCAATCTAATGCTCTTCTGACTAATTACATTGAAAGATTTTTATATATGTTTTGGGACATTAAAACATGAATCAATAAATATAATCCGTTAATATAAGAAGTTACTATTAGAAATACATTTAGAAAGTCAACACTCCTTTTTATTTATTTTGTTGTTTAGTGCTTATCTTGTATCGTAAAAATCCACAAATCTCTTTAAGAATATAAAAATGTATAGCTCAGGTTTCATTGATTAAGTTACTAGTTTTTAAGTTTTATTCATTTAGAAATTCTGCATAGAAAATTAACTTATTCACTTTTTTTCCCTTTCAAAATAAAGCATTCTATTTCTGTCATGAAATGGATATATTGTGATTTGCTATCGTAAAATTAGTTAAAGGAATGTTATAATATAAATTGAATTTGAAGTTTTCGTTTGTTAGGTAATTAAAAGACGAACCATTTAAAAACTTAATGCAATTTATTTTAAAAAAATTCTTACGCATTTAGTTTTTGTTATACTGATAAAAACAAAATATTTTATTTAGAAATTTATCTCATTCATAATATTGAAGAAAATCTGAATAATATATTAAATTTCAAATACACTTTCTTATAATGATTAATCTTATATTTTATTCATGTAAGCATTAAACTTAGGATTTATCTTATCTCAAAATGACGCGATAATTTATTCATTTAACATTATTTAATGGGCTTTTTTCTGATGTTTCCAGGAGAATTTTCGAGGACGTGCTTCTGTATTTATTTGTCAAAAAATTCCTTATTTAGTTTTTTAATATAATAAAGGATATATTGTGATTTGCTATCGTTGTTTTTAACTGCAAAATACAATTCTTGACACTTTACACTTTGCAAATTACTGGGAAATAACTAATGACAGCTTTTGAATATAAAAGTATGTAAACTGTAAAAACTTCTGTAAGACTTAACAGACTTAACGAGAAGCTAGAAATATGCTCTGCAGATGTCTTTCATTGCTGAGATAACCATTCAGGTTCATCAAATTTCATAAAACTTTTCAAACTGACTCTATTTCGGCTCCTGAAGTATGGAATAAATTTTATTAAATGAAAATGAAGCTGATAAATAAATTTTCAAGATATGAACATAAAGTTCAGAATATTTCAAAATTCTCAGGATGCAGAATTTAAAATTTCCCATCAGGGAATGAACGAAAAACCGTTGTTAAAATTCCACATTTACGAAAATGAAAGAGGTTAATATTATTTTTTGTAGAAATATGATCGTTTTTTTTACCAGTTGATACTTTTCATTATTTACTTATATTTCTTTATTCTAAATTTAGTTGTTTCTTTTTATTCAACAAATTAATTACTTGTCTTTATGAAACATATAACGGCATATAATTTAAATACATGAGAAGGAAAGAATTTAAATTCAACCAAGGTTATGTTACCAAAATTAAATTGATTCATTGAAACATAATACTACTAAAAAACTACTGTTTGCTCTAAATTCCTGAAAAGCGAAATTATTCATCTACAGAAAATATTAAAAAATGTATTTAGAAAACCTTCATACGCATCATAATTGTACAGAATTATAAAATCACAATATTTTTTTACTGGATTTTAGAAAATATTAATTTATTTATTATGCCATAAGTTTACAATGCAAAATAACACAATTTTTTGTACATACACAGATCAATGATATTTTTTCCAATACTTAAACAAGATGAAAAATTCTTTTAAATTATGATTTTGTTTCGTTTATATTACACATTAAAGGTTCTTTGATTTGAGCTAGGATGGAAGCAAGATCTTTAAATTCCTTTTACATACATGTTAAATAAAGTATTGAATCTAACGAATTTATTTTGCATGATTTAATTCACAAAAAAATTAAAGTAATTCAAATAATGATTATACAATATAAAAATGTTTTTTTCGAAATAAGTATTTTCTAATTCACACTTATCAAAAATAATCAGCTGTAAATGTCAGACATTTGGATAGGCAAATCCAAGATTAAAAGCAAACTTATTAAAATTATAAAAAAATCAATAGATAATTTTAACCTTTGTGTAATAAAAGGGAAATATATTTAAAATGTTTATAACAAATTATGCGTTCATTACATTTCATTAAGTATATTTATTTCCTATTTTTGATTTTAATTGAAATATTATGATATTTTTGAAGAAACTTAATTATTCATATTTGAATATTCTGAATAATCTCATGTATGGACCAATTAATTAAGTCACAAATTTCACAAAAGTTTTAATTATATATTGCATTTCATAATGTAAGTAATTACATTCAAAAGTTTTCAAAATAATAAAAACATTTCATTTTGAAAAGCTTTCTTTGTGTGCAATATATGCATTTTGCATGAACTATAGTTTTCCTCTGCAGCTGAACAGTTCGACAAATACTCACACGATATGATAAATTTAAGTTTTTCTAAAACCACATTCATACAATTTTTTTCATTATTTGGACTTTGTAATGTTATTAATGCAACGAAATCTATTTTATTATTATTAATTTTCAGAAAACAATTGTTAATTTGACATCGCTCATTCCTTTTTCCCTTTAAATTAAATAAATCCGAAGTTAAAAATGTTTACATTCATTAAATTCTACACAATGTTTAAGTATTTTTTTATATTAAGAAAATTCCAACTATAGCGTTTTTGTCTGTCTTACATTCGCTTATGAACTTAAATGTGTTTTTTTTCTCAAATTTGTTAGCACTTAATGCTTTTGCTTTTCATTTATTACATAAAAATTTGTACACCCAACGCAGCATTTTTCTCCGTATTTCGATAAAAGTATAAATAACATCTTTTTATTCTCTTAAACTTCCAGAACAAAGCTAGATTAACTTAAAAATCTTTATATAATAGTTAATATTTGAAATATTTTGATAATTTTATTTAATATTTTGTATTTGATTTATTAATATCATTGTGAAAATTTAATATTGCATTCTGAAATTTCACTTTAATTTTCAAAACAACTTTTATACTTTAATTTAATATGTATAGAAAATGCTAAACATTTTATGACCCGTATCTTCATAATTTATTTAGGTTTTAAATGCTTCTAATTTTCCAGTTTGGGAAATGTTTACATAATATGAAACAACTGTTACTACACAAACAACTGTAAAAATGTGTCATTTAATATCTGTCATGGTTAACAAAAAAATTGCTTTTCAAAACAAGTGAGGTTTCTTCTAAACATTTATTAAAAATGCTAAAGAAATTTCAAGAAAGCAGCTTTATATATATATTTAAAATGATTCTCTTCACCCTTTCTCTTTTCTTAATAGATATCAATTTTATGAGCTTAAAAATATTACAGCGTTTATCTTTTAAAGCCAAGTCGCTGATAGAAAATATCAAATAACTCCGATATGAATCTATTCAATATTGATTACATAAATAAATTATTGTTTTAAAGTAGTAGAGATTCTCTGAAGCTGTTTTTTCTCTACATAAGTCTGAAGTTAATACATATTTTTTTGTATAGTTGATTATAATAATTTTTGCATTGAAAGATTCTTACTATGTAGAGGATTTATATTTAAATTTTTATGTGTTTGCAAAATTTTTGTTGAAGTCGTTTTCAAAACAGTAAAAATAAAATTAATTTATGTTAAGTGTTTACTAGCAACATTAGAAAACTAATAAAGTTAATAAATATTTTTTCTTTTAAAACTCAAACATTACTTTTCCATTCTGCAATCCTTTTCTCTTAGAATTCATTACAGAAATGTAATTAAATGCTGGAAATATTGCGATTAAACTATATTACAAATACAAAAAAACACTAATCCACAAATGGCTATATCTTCTAGGAACAGTTTAGGGTATAATATGAATTATTCGCCGTCATAACATTACGAATTACTCACAATCTATCGACATCAAGTTTTTAGTAAATTCAAATAGCTCCCAATGTATGGCAATATTTTTTAGCCCCTTCATGATATTTAACTTGCTGAAAATTGCCGAAAATGTGCTAAAAGTCTCTTAGTAAAACATCTCATTCCCCTGGAAGATGTAAAAAATACAAGAGGAAACTGTTTTGTATTTATTGTTTTTCTCTTCTTCCACGATGAATGAAAATCTTAAACAGGGTATTGTTTTTTTATTCGTAAGGCTCGAATTAGTATAAATTTTATCATGTAGTTTGAAATGTTATATGATTTTTTTTATCTATGAAAAGATCTGAAGCACATAGATTGAAGAATGATATTTTATTGAAATATTTCTAAAGCATTTATATAATTATTTAATGAATAATAAATGGAAAAATAACTTTAAATAATCGTTTGCATATGAATAAAAAAACTGGAAAGGTTTATGTTGGTCAAAAACTAAACTTAAAAAGGCCTAAAGAATTTCATACTTCCAACAGATAATAACATTAAGTTTGCCATTAAATATATACTTATCAGCAGGATTTCTTTAAATAATTTCACTACACTTTTTTATTTGAAATCCAAACTAAATTTTGTTTATTAATATGTATAACTTTAAAAAATAATCAATATTTTTCTGCTAAAACTTTTTATTCCGAATATTTTGTAATATGACAAATTCACTTGGAAATAACTGTATTTTAAGATATATACAGTCCCCTATACTTTGTATTTCATATCAAAATGTTATGACAATTTTTTTCTTCAGTGATGAAATAATTTATTGTCAGATAATTGTACAAATTAAATGTATCCAAGAAAACCGTTTTTTCACAGGTTGAAATTTTTTATATACAATAACACTCATCAAGAAAGATCTTGATAAAGAGTAGCATAATTCCATTTGTCTTTTAGTAAAAATTATGTTATTCAAATATTCTTATCTTTTTTTTTTCAAAATGATATTGAAAACTTAATAATCCCATTGCCATATCAATTCATCAAGCAGTTTTATTAACTAAATATCTTCATTTTTTACAAAATAGGTGTTTTAGAATGCAATCTATAACAAAAAGTAGAAAAAAGTGAATTTGAATTCCGGAAAAATATTAAATCATATTGATTCATATTTTTATAAAGCTTTTCGAGATAAAATGTTCGTTATTTAGAAACTAGTTTGTATTTTTAAACAAAATTAGAAATTATAACGACAGTACAAGGATTTAAAAATAGTATATTTATTGAAAACAAGAATTATCATTATTCCATTAATAAATTTTTAAATGCTGTGTTTATATTTTCTTAACGTTTTTAACTGTAAAATAATAATATTTATGTATTGTTAAATATAAGAATTCTTTCTATCTTATACTCTAACAATAAATTAGTAATTAGAAAAAGATTAAAATGCCTCTCTAACAATATTTTGATTCGTATGAATCTTTGAAAAGAATAATGAAGTGGGATTAAGAATCCATTGTGACCTAAAATAATTAAGGGGAAATATTTGCAGAACTTGTAAAGATAAACATAAGAATAAACATAAACAATATTTGCTTTGATAATTAGCCTTCTTAATCATTTAAAATAAGGACATAAGGTACCTAATTAAGAAAATGTCACAAAGGTTTATAAGCCGATTATGAATTACCAGAAAGGAAAGTTAATTGATTACTAAAGATATCATTTGGAAAAATTTAAAACTCTAAATTATCACCTTGTTTCCCAATGTTTAATACGTTATAATTTATTTACTGATCCGTCTTTAAAGGATTTAACTTAATTAATGCTTCATTGATTGTACTTTAAAAATAAATGCACAAAAGATGCGATTCAGTTTTTAATTTAGTTTTGAATTTATATTAATATTTGACTGAGATTTCCAGATAAAGAAATGGAACATTTTTTATTGCAATGAATTTATGCTTAAACTCTTCATTTGAGACTTTACTTAAATCATTATGACGATTACTATTTTTACATCGATTAATTTTGAATGTAGTCCCAACTATTAAATTTTTTTCATAAAGTTAGCCGTCTAATTATTCAGATAAAATAAAAGTCATGTTTTTAATTCATAAAAGTGGTTTTAGTTCTTATTTGCACAATTGCTATAGAATATAAGCGTGTCATTTGAGAATTCAGAATAATAAATTAATTTTTGAATTTTAAATTTTTTTATTGAAAAAAATTCTGCTAGTTTTAATAGCATATTTTACTTACATATAATTGCATTTTAAATAAATATTTTTGTATTTTAAAAATATTACAAAATAAATTTATGAATCTAAGTACGTATAAAAAGGGAATTATCATTTTAATATTACTTACATCTCTGAAAGTATTTAATTACATGAAATTTTTAATAAAACTTTAGAAAATATTATAATTCCCTTCTCTTAAAAAAATTAGCAATTATATCTCTATTTGGAATAAAATATTTCTTTGTATAATTAAATATTTACAAACTCCTTTGATTTCTAACTTAATATTAAAAGTCTACATATTTATTTTTTTATCTAATCTTATATGTATTCAATTTCATAGATTCAGTTAAGTTGAAAATGCGAGTAAATTATATTCACAACTATCTTCTTTACTTTATTGAGATAATATTTTATATATTTTTCCAAAGAGAAGAGAATTTTTGCTTTCAACGACAGAAACATTGAAAAAATTTAAATCATTATTACTTATTCTATTATTATCACTTATCAGTCTTCTTTTACTATGTATTAATATCTTTAAAGTAAAGCTGTTAATTTCTTAAAAATAAGATTAGAAAAATAAAAACTTAATATATTTTTTTTAGTTTTATAATATTAGTATCAATAAAGATTTTGTATTTATTTTAGAAAGAAATATTATTCTGCCGAGCGAAATTTTATATTGATCTTTCACGAAAATCTAACTATTTTAAATAATGTGTTAGTGTTTAGTTTTTGTTTGGGAACTTAAGGAATAGAAAAATTAAGATATATGTATTTTAGAAACAAATAAATAAATTCCAAAACGCATGGGAAATGCAATTATGCATTCTCAAAAAAAAACAACTTAAATACAATATTTTATTTCTGAAACTTATTTATAACTTGAAGACTTCATGTAAAACAATATGGTTTCAGTGAGAGTTTCTACTTTTTTAAAATTCGATATATAAAAGTACACAAACAAAAGTATTTGATTTTCTTCAATGGAGTTTTTTTTATTGATTTTCTAAAAGGGTTTTTTATTTATATCATCTTACATTTTTTCCCTTAAAATAATGTTCAAGAATTAGAAAAAAATTAATTTTAGATAAAATGAAATTAAAAACAAAAAATAATCCATAAATTTTCACATCTTGAGTTAAAATTGCTTTTCAAAACTTCTTCACCAATATTTGCTAAATAAATGAGAATTCTAGATATTTTTCATATCCGTTAGCAATGAAGGAATTCTGAGCAATAAATTGCATCTGAATTGAAGTTTCTTTCAGTAATTGAAGTTTTTTTCCAATTAGATCGCAATTTGTTTAATTCTTATCAATTTCATTTTTGCTGTATAATGTTATAAAATTTTGAATTCTCTGTATTGAAATTTTTATTTTGTTTCATTGTATTTTAATTATAATTTACAAAACAGGTTGATAAAAATTATCAAATTAAGCGCTTTTTTACTATATTATTTAAGTCAATGTTAATAATTAAAATTGACTTTAATTTATATACCATATGTGATAATTCTCTTAGAATTAACATGCACAAAATGGTTCAATATTTATATTGGACATATTTTTTGAAATAAAGTTTCAAAAAACAAATGAAAAGATATTCTTTAAATGTTTGTTTTCTAGTCAATTCTTTAAAAGTTTTTGATAAAATATCTTTTTTTTAGTTCACTATTATATAAAACGGAAACATTTCTACTTTTATATAGTACTTTTATATTGATATTAAATATAAGAATTCATATCTAAAATATTTATATCTTAAATTTATTATTTTGAATTATATAATGAAACTAATGCAAAATAGACATTAGCAAGAAATATTTCTATTCCTACTCAACAGTCACTAATCTTAAATCCAATATGAAAATTTGATAGTAAACGATTCAAATGATTTTGTTTTTTATTTAAAATCAAATAATAATGAATTATGTGTGTTTGAAATGAATTTTGAAACAATTTGAAAAACCCGTAATTAATAAAAATAATTTCCTAACTTTCATATTTTTAATTTTATTTGAGAAATTTGCATGCTTTCAGATTATCTTTAAAATAGGAGCTATAAACAACACCTACCTTGTTGTTGAATTAAACAATAAAAGTCTTTACCTCCTTATATCCAGAAAAAAACAATTTTCTTAAAAGTATTTAATAATCGTCTGGGGAAATTATCAATTGAATCTTTTTATTTCTCTTTTGAGACATCGAATCTGAAGGGGATGGAAAAAACATTAATATCAATTTAATATTGGGAATAAATTGATAAAGACAATAAAGGCATTTTAGTTTTATTTTGTTAATTTTGTTGCAAAGCAGATAACTAATAAATTAATGATGAACAATAATCTCCAAAGCCTTTTGACTTGGAAATTTACTAGGCAGAACCTCTTATTCCTTTTTATTCTAATTATAACCTAATATAAAATTGCGATAACAATCGTATATGCTCAAGATATCAATAATATCAAGATATATTTTATGACTTACATTTCGTTCAATAACCTTGTTAAAATACTTAATAAAACTTATTAATGTAATAAATAAAGTTAAGAGCACTGAAATATATTGCTTAAGTGCATTAGAAATATGTGGTACTTAATCGCATTAATATTAATTGCTTATAATTTATTTAGTCCTTTTTAGAGTTGGGCATTTAGTATTTATCGTTTCGAGAGAAGTATAATTTAACAATATTTTTTAAAAAGTAATAAAAGTAGTTAACTTTTAAGTTACCAAGCTGTAACAGAATATAGAAAAGCGGTAAAATTTTATTTGATTAAGAAAATTGAAAAGCTTTACAAATGTAACGTTATTCATTAATGACAAGCTATAAAAACAGACTTTAACTAAAAAACTTTTTTAATCAAATTTGTAGTCTAGGTCAATCGAAATCGTGATTATTGGCATGTGTAAAATTTAGGATAAATGAGATAGAATATTGCTTAAAATACTACAAGAAAATTGCTTTTATTTCCTCATATTATTATATTCGAACAAAAGCCACATAAAATAAGAGTATTTATCAGATTATACTTATGTCATTAATAACCTAAATAAATCTTCGCAATTGAACATAAATTATAACTTTATGCATATAATGTTTTTCTTATCATAATATAGAGATTTCAAAATTATATCCTATTGTTTGTTCTTAGAATTGTTTTAAGTGTTGCATGAGAAATTAAGAATTCATATTTCTAATAAAAACACACCATGTGGCCAATATTGCAGAGATTGTATAAGAAGACAGTACTTTAAAACCAAAATATCGTTATTGCTCTCTTAAAGAGTGTATGGTATTAGAATATTTTAGATTCGTATTTTTTTCATTATTTCTTTATTTATTCCACATTCGTAATAGGCTCTGGCTTATTACAATTCACGTTCCTTTATTTTCATATGATTTGTTAATTTTTTTAATATTCGTGTTCCTCAGCAACTTAATTTGCTTCTCATATAACATATTTCAAATCAAAATGAATAAAATATTAATTACTGAAATAAAAACTAAGCTTTTTTCTTCTAAAATTGTTCAGATATAAATTCTCAAACGTTTTTTCAGATAAAAAGCAGTTTCTAATTATCAAATTTTATTTGACTCATATATTTTTTTCTTTTCAGAACATAAAAGCATCTTTCTGAATTAACAACTAAAGAATAAAAGTAGTGAGTATTGGAAAAAATTAATTGTAATAATGCGTAAAAATGGGATTATACAATACAAGAAATATTGTTAATCTCTTTAGGACTTATCTAACACTTTTCGCGCTTACCACATTATAAAGCATTGTTCATTTGAAACATTAATGCATGGAATCAGGTTGGCGTTTTTTTGGCAATTACATTGAAATTTACATTTTTACAATTACATTGTTCACAATTTCATGTTTTCAATTTGATTCCCATCTTCAGTTTTTAAAACTTATTTTTATTCAAAATTCCTTAATAATATTATGTTTTATATTATTGTAATTCACAGTATTACAGATAGTAATTTATTAAGAATTCTGTTTTTTCATATGAATTTCTCACAGTTTCGTTATATCAAGAATGAAATGAAAATTATAAATGATCATGAAGTAACTATTTCTTTTTTATCACATAGCAATTATCTCTCACAACATTATTTGCCTATGTGATTTATAAGCAATTTATCTGTAAGGTAAAATTACATCACCTCAATGTTTAATTTTTTTTAAAATACAGGGTGAAAATGGTTTCCGTAAAGTCAAATGCATTGCTATTTAAGAGTACAAACATATTTTAAATTAATAAAACTCATTAATTATTTTGATTCACAATTTAAAATCACTGAAGCCTTGAAAACTTGTTTCATCATAATGCAAAAAATAGACATTTAAAACTCAGTAGCAATAAAATAGTCACAACCATCAGAAAAAATTCAAAGTTGATTTTAAAACTTCACAAACAATTTAATTCAAGAAAGTTTTTTTTTGTACACAAATAAGCCAAGACCAAATATTTTTTATTGCCCGTGCTTCTTTATAGAAAACACAATTTCTTCTTTCTCGATCAAAGTTGTTGAAGAGTAAGAGGAATGGACAAATATGTCAATCAATACCGTTGCTGCCATTTTCAGTCTAGTAATAACGTCGAGAATGTAATGGAGAAGATAGAAGGGGAAAGAGAGGCCTGCTGAGGAAAATTTTTTCTTGCTTCTTTTTTTTTTGCTGCGGCTTTCTTTGTGGAGGGGTATAGGGGTATTCGAAACAGAGCCCCACCTTTTCTTCGCCATTCAATATTCAATAAAAGCGTATTGTGAAAAGAAGGGCTCTAAGCATTCTTTGAAACGCCGATTGGGATGTAAAACCCGTCGCCTCGTCCCCTTTTTCTTATTCCATTCGCTTCCTCTCACGTGGGGAGTGCGGATTTCGTCTGGAGTATTTCCCACTGCTTTCACATTATTATATTGGACATAAAAACGTCGTTCAGATACGAAAATGAAAAATAAATCCTCGCTCGAATTTTCTGGAGAATATTTTCTCTCTATTAATCTATCTCAAAAAGTGCTATTTCTTCGCTGCAGAGAGGCCAATGTTTTTGAATTTCTTCAAGAATTGGGTTATTTAATTCATTTATATTTTTGATTTTCGGTTTGCAAAATAAGATTATATAAATATTTAAATGAAAACTTATCTCCAAAATAGCAAGTAAACTGCACTTGTATGAGGTTGGGGAATTCAGTTGAAGGAATGTTGCGTGAAATGTTAGTTTTTATCAGAAGTAAATAGCAAGTTTGATAAGCATGCAATTTATAAGCGCATAATCTTATAAATTTTGAAAAGTTATAAGAGTGAAAGAAATAATAATTGAATCTTCTGTTTACGATAAATGCACAATTTAAGTTTCTTACATTATTTTCTGTATGCTAAGAAGAGAGGAAATTTCTAAGAATTATGAGAAATCAATTCTAAGGAGAGAAGGACATATTAAGGATTCTGTGTTTTCTTTTCGTTTTCATTGTATTACAGAGTAACCCTCTTGATGTATACTAAGTATTTAATTTATTGATAATCTAATGATTAAATTTTATGAATATTAGAATAGCATATTGCCATCAAAAACAAAAAGAAATATATAATTTAAAGCTTTAGCATATAAGGAGATAATTGAATAGTCAATCAACTGTCACATTCAATAAAGTCATTTGATAAGACTTTGAATCAATTAATTCAGTATGATAAAGCTTTAAATCAGCAAGTGTATAGCAAGTGTTATAAATATTAAATAGAGAGTTAAATCCTCAATACTACTTTTTATTAGCTCTCAATAAGTATCCAAAGGTTTTGAAATAGACATGGTTCATAATTATAAAATTGCTTGAATAAGGTTACTATAGTTTTACTCGTATTATTCATTTCCTTTATTATTTCAACAGATATTCAAATTTATATTAACTATATTTTGATGAAGAATTCAGTCATGTGAATTTAATGATATGATTATAAGAACTTTGATTACTTATTTACTAAACTGCAATATTATCCATTGTCCATCGGAAAAATAGAAATCCTCTTAACTTTTGCAGTATGCACCAGTCAAGTATCATTTTTCTAAAATAAGAATGAAATTAAAAATTGGTATGTTAATTTTTATATTTAAATGAGGAATGTATCAAAACATTTTATTTTTAATCAAATGAATTTTTTTTATAAATTTGGAGCATTTAAAAAAATACAAATTATTTTCCCATATCTCAATATTTAGGCTTGGATCTTTAATAAATAATTCTCTAATTTACTACACATAAGCTCTTTGAGATCTGCAAACTATTCAATAGTAATATAGGGTATTTTGAAAAATCAGTAATGATTTCAGTGAAGCAATTCCAAAAGTTAATTTATTAAAAATAGTCAATATTTAAAATAATACTTTTTTCGCTTTTTTAAAAATTTATCCTTCTTTCTCTATGCACAAAATATTAAATATAGATTTTATCAAATATTTAATCTATTTATAAAAATTTCATCAAAACTTTAATGGTAATACTTATATTTTTACAATATTATGCAATCACTTCTTAGAATATGACTTGAAAATACATGCATACAGAACTTTGAAACGATTGCACTTACTGCATGAAGCAAATTAATTTATTATTATCTTTGTAAATTTTAAAATATCTATTATTGAAATAAATAAAATATAAAAACATGAAAAAAGCATTCAGGGCCAAATATCATTGTCACAAAATTCTTTTTATCCAAGATTTTCTCAATCTAACTTTTTAAAAGTCTTTTGAGTGGCAATATACAAAAAGAGTTTTTGCTTTGTATCACTCGTGCAATTCTGAACAACTGTATTATAAAAAAAAAAACACCTTTGTCACAGATATATCTTCCTCATATTTTCAGTCTCACGAATCAGCGATATTTCAAAATTTCCATCTTTCCTACCAATAAACAAAAAAGCGTTTGGATACTTCCTTCTCAGAAAGATAAAAAGAAGAGGTATCTCAGCATTCAGCTGAAGAATTCCCTCCATTGTGTGAGATACGTGTGAATTTAATAACACGACCAAACCGAATCCGCCGCTAGCTTGCGTGCTTCAGGAAGCAGTGAAGCCGACCGAAGGCAAGGAATCGATGATAAGAAATACTTCACTTTAATCTCTCTTTGAATCGATTTAATATGACACAGATAGCATTCAAATCATTCATCTGGAATTAATAGCCAGCACGCAAATCACTTGTGCTTGGCGCATATTAAATCCCAAAGCCTTTATTCTCGAAAGGTTCGGGAAAATATGGAGCCAATGTGTCTTCCGTTTTGTAATAAATGGACTTTCAATATTTCAGTTCCTACTAATAAATTCTGATGTTACTTTAACATACCTACATTCAAATTATTTTCTATTGCATCAAAATACAACAGAAAAATTGATATTTCTGATTTTATACAAAATTTTGTACTGTAGTAGTCAAAAACTATATCTTCAATTTAAAGTTTTTTTATTGATTTTATTCAAAAGTTTTCGACAATTCCTATCTGATTTAAAGGCAAGTGAATCATATTAAAAAAGTTTTAAAAAATATAGAGAATGTTATTAAATTTATGGCTGCTTCATTATTCCAGGGAACAATAATTTCGATTATTCAAATAAAATAATTTTGGTAATAAAATAATATTCATAGAAATCACATATTGAATTCTTTAAAACATTATGTCTTAGTAATAAAATTTAGGAGGAAAAAAATACTTGAAATTAAAGCTTTCCTTTTTCATACTTATGCAAAAACTTTTGACAGGGCATTCCGGTCTTTAAGTCACTTGGATTCCATTTAAAAGTAAAAGGGAATTCATTAATAAAAAAAGGCTATATTGTTACAAAGCTTATGAATTATTTTATATGATGTTTTATACTCCAGTGAGCAATAATTTAATTTTTTCAATAAAATAATAACAATGGAAATTGGATACTGAACTCAATAAAAAATGTAACTTAAATCTAAATTTTTAGAGGAAAGAAAAAAGAATTATTTTGAAATCAGTAAATTAAATCGTTTACAAGTTTCCATGCAGCTGTCATGAAAGGATGTAATTAAATGTATGGATGGAAAAATTCTCCTTATTAAACAGGTAGTTAAAAAGCATTCATATGGACTCATATGTATAATAAAGAAATTATTATGGACGAAACAATTTACATCAATTGAAAATTATTTGTTGACATTAAAGTTAATAACAACTATGTATTTATTGTGCCGCTTGAATTTAGCATATATATTAGGTTGTTCGGAAAGTAATTTCGTTTATTCCTGACAAAGGATTTAATTGCATTTTTCGCACCCAATTTCATACTTAAACCGCAAAATCATTTTATGTTTTAAGAGCTGATATAGCAAGGCTTGAGTGTGAAAAAGTGCAGCTGATTCTTCGCAGTAGTTTTTGGATGGTGCCCTTTTAAATATGGAGAGCAATAAACAGCATTTTCGTCATTTTTTTCTTTTTTGCTATAAAAGGTAAAAATGCTGTTCAAGCCAGAAATAAATTAGCCAATATGTGTGGAGAAGATGTGTTAACAGTACATCAGTACCAGAACTGATTTGCAAAATTTTTCCTTCAAATGAGGAGGCCAAAAACCACCTCGATCAGTTTTTTTTTACAGCAAAGACCAAAACTTTTATGAGCGTGTAATCATGTTACTACCAAAAATATGGCAAAAGGTATTAGACCAGAATGGCAATTTTATAATTTAATAAATAATTTATTCATTAAACGAAAATTTCTTTTCATTTTGACAAAAAAATACGAAATGACTTTCCGAACAACCCAATATATCTTTTGTATAGAAATTCCCATCATACTAAACGTTTATTGATCAAAATAAAATAATTAAAGATATTTTTTTTCTTCCGAAAACTATTCCTTTAAAAAATAATTGGTCGCACAGATGATGTCACATTGATTCTAAATTCTTTAATGTAGCAATTTATTAGAATGGCCAGAATATTAACTTTGAAATCAAAAAACCAATTGTATTGGCTTCAGAAACTAAAACCATTTCTCTGTTTAGAGAATGGTTTCTATTTTATTCATGTATTGATGCAATGGTCATTTAATTAATCATACATATCACCGGAACAACAGAAATCTTTTATTCAAATATATATATATCATACTGATATATAATCATATATATATCATACTGATTTTTTTCATGTATGAAATCTGATGAAGTGCAAGATTTGATTGAAGGAAACTTAGTATTTACTATAAAAAGATCGATTTTCAATCTTTATTCTATTGTCTTCCAGAAAAGTGAAAACAAAATATCTTTAAATCAAATTACAAAATGAATCCATTATATTTTAATTATATATTATCTACACAGAATCCATTATATTTTAAATAGTTTACATTAAAAAAATATTAAGCAGACAAATGTATGAACTTATTCAAATATCACGTTATTGAAAGAATTTCATTAAGTTTATATAGTATCAAATGCAAAATAAAGAACAATTCAAATTAAAAATATATGCATCATGGAAATAAATTCTAAGCAATTAACAATTGGGTTATACTCAGTAATTTATTTATGCATTGCAATTTAAACTTGAAACAACATTGATAATTGAGGCACCATTGATAGAAATTATTAATAATAATAATAGCTGCAAGTAAAATATTAAAGATTAAAACTGTCAACTATAATTGTCTACAATAATATTAATGAATACAATTTAAAACAAAATGTGTGTAAACAAATATGTTTGATAATTATTTCATGTCATGTTGTTAGATTATTATTGATATAATTTCAATTGAATTTTTTCACAATTAATCACATCTATCTACAATACCCTTATTACAAATCATTTCCACTAATTTTTATCTAAAACCTGCCTTAATATTTTGATATATATTTCCCTGAGTACATGTTAAACAGAATAATTCCGTGAAAATATTTTATAAAAAAAATATCGGAAATTAATCAAAATTTTTAAAAATCGAACATGACCTGCATTTGATGATTACAAAAAATGCTTATTTAAATGTAAAGTAACATTCTAATGTTTTAGTTTTAAAACCGAAAGTAATTTTTTATATTTTTTATATCTATCTTAATTTCATAATTAATTTCGAAGAAGCATTTTGTGTAAATATCATCAAGATAGTCATTCCTGAATTTGTACTTTACTTTTAATAAATTCTAAACTATGCTGTTAGAATCTTAATTTTTCATCATCTTAACATAACTAATCAAGACATCCAAATTACCTTCATATTTTTCTTATCAAATCTTAATCAACTTCTCACATTAATAAGTTTAATCTTTAAGATTTAGAATAAAAATGCATATGCATTAGAGGAAGTATTCTTCAGTTTAAAGGGGGAAAAACTAGTTTTCGCTTCTCATCGGCATAGAAAATATTCTCATTTCCTTCTAAAGACTGGTTGGAATAAAGAGATTGAACGAAAACATTTTTTTTCTCAAAATGTTTTTAATTTATATTAACTTTATTTCTCCTTTCAGAGTCATGTCTTATATTAGGAAAATATATTTGAAATCTAAGATTCAAATTTATAGGAGAATAACAATACTATTTTTTATATAATTAATGCTGTTCTTATAAAAATGTTTTTCGAATTTTTCTCAAATGAAATTCTTAAATAGGAACCAGATTTTATGAATCAAGTACTGAAATTTTAGTGGTTTGTTTTTTCATTCAAAATCACACTATGTTTTTTTCGATCTTGAATATATTTAGTGAGATGGTAATGATAAAAATGGCATGGTAAACGATGATGATAAAAATCTTTCTTCGAGAGTATTAAATTTAAACCGCATTGTAAATTCAGGAACACATGTATGAAATATGTTTCATACGAATCAGTAATAATTTAAAATGACTGTTAAATTTATCATAGAAGCAATTTACTTATTTCGTATAAATTATAGATCCATTACGTCCAATTAAGATTCGATTTAATTATTTTAATGGGATTAAGGACCCTCAAATCGGTGAAAATGCCGATTTTTTAATTTAGAATTTAAATGACCTCGGGACTTGTCCTATGCTTCCGCTAATGTCTTCATTTTGCCATTAACTTTGGACCAATTTTGAATAAAATTGGCTTTCAACATAATTTATTGCCCATTTTTATTCGAATAGATTTCATATAAATGGCACAAAATAAGCATAAATGCCTCTTGTTAATAGAAAGTAACATTATTTTACTATGAATGGTAAGACATTAGAAGCGTAAATCTTATTTCCAAAATAAAGCAGTAGCTGGTTTTAAATTTCGTTGTCAAATTCATTAGAGAAAAAGAAATTAGTGATTCTAAGTGTATGTCTAAAAAATCTTTTAATTTCAATAAAATCAAATTATTGACCGCTTTTTATAATAAGATTTACTCATATAGACACATTTTTATTCAATTCATTTTTCTAGAAATTTTGCTTGCACAAAAGGGACTTTTTCAATTTATGTTTCCTTTAAATACATAAATGTTAAAATTAAATATAATTAGTAATAAAAAGTTATTACTAAGCAATAATTAACATTTGAGAATAAAAATTAAAAATTATTTACTAAAAACGTTAACAATAAAATTATTAAAAAGTATTAAAAAATCTTTTTTTTAAAGTGATATTTTTTTTTTCTTATTGCGAAGTTGGGATGCTGTTAACTGTGAGTTATAAAAAATTTTTTTATGATATTTGGAAAAATAACTGATTTAACATTAAGTTGGTTAAATGTTAATTCATGTTGGCTAATTTTTGGTTGAATTTTAACTCTGTCAAATATTTTTTTCGTAGTCATAGTTACTATAAAGTGCCAAAAGAAATTTAATAAAAACATATTTATTTTTTTTAATTAAAGAATTTTTTGGAATTTTTTTTAAATTAAAAAAAAAACAATCTGCTTGATATAATTAGCTACTTATTATTAAAAATTTTGATTAAAAGAATTTTTTAAAGCAGTAAAAGTGAAAAAAATTGGTTATTTTTCAAAAAATCGGAGCCTTTTTTTTTAGTAAACAATTTTTTTCTCCGAAACTAATTTATACTTACAGAATTCATTTTCAGAATTCATACAGAATTTCATTAAGATCATTATAAGGATTCCTCACAAAAGTTAATAGTAAAAACTCTAAATTAAGTGAGGAGAACCATTTTAAAAATTAGTAATTGTTAATGAAAATTTTAAAAATATTAAATATTAAATTTCTGAATAGAAAAAATATTTTAAAAATTTCAATGTTTAAACAGTTTACATTTAAGTACATCAAAGCACAGCAAGTCTTGTCGAAATCCTAGAAAGTAACATTTGGTATTTAATTCTTTTTTTGTTAAATTAATGGGCAACGGTTTGAAAACTTAATTAATGAGGGAAGTTTTTCAAATTATCATTTTAATTTGAAAAACATTATACAGAACATTTGTTATTGCAATTTAAAAGAAACAGAGAAAAACCTGGAAATATTTGTAGCATATAAAATTTATCTAATATAAATTTGTAGCAAAATTTATTACAATTTTTAATGATCGATTCCTTCTATAAAAACAATAAAAAATAATAATTTATTCCTTATAAGAAAATAATAAACAATAGTAATTCATCCTATAAAATAGTAAATAATAGTAATTGATTCCTCGTATAAAATAATAAATAATGATAATTGATTCATTAATATAAAAATAACAAATATTAATAATTAATAACATAAATATTAATAATTCATCCATGTGAATAACTTCAAATCGTCGACTTACAGGTGATATAGAATTCAATTTGACATGGATTTTTCCCCTTCGTATTTTTGAACATGCAGTTAAAACACAGTCTAATATGTTGCTTAATGTATCTTGTCTTACGGGGAAATCAAAATTATTTATGTATCATTTAAATTACTTTTTCCATTTCAAAATAACCACCCAAATCATGGAAGTGAACTACAAGGTAATTTCTCATTGATTTAGGCATTACAAACAGTTTTCGCATATTTTGCAAATTACCAGACTCTTGATGGATGCGATAAAATATTCCATCAATGAGATCAAAGCTTGATCAGTGAACTGTTTTTCTTCTCGTGTTCTTTATATGTGGCTTTTTTAAAGAAGATATAATCTTCTGTACTTCTTAATCTTTAACTTGTGTAAGAGATACTCGGTCTTCTTCAGTAGAGATGTAAGGATGACTAGTTAGTCCTACAGGACTAGTAACTTCTACTTGATCTAATGGCGTGCATGTTCCCTCTTGAATTGGTGATAGACGAAGATAATGTGAGCCATTTTTGCACCAAGTTTAATTTCGTAATCAAATTAGCTAAATCGTTCAGTCCATGTTGCAATCTGATGTTTAATATTTTTGGTGTATGCAAATATGTTATGGCTGAACAATCAGTGACCTACGTGAAATGTAAATCTAATGATATAAGGCCTAAATTTAGTCATCGACCTGACAGCAGCTATACGTTGCAAACGGTTTAAATGTTACTTCTCTTCTTGAGTGGTTCGACGGTTTACACAATACATTTTCTGAAATGCGTTATTATATTTATTTCGTTATAACAACAAATCTGCTAATCTACTGAGCTAGCATTGGTGTGTAAATAATTCAGTTGCTGGTGAGTGCTTAATGAGATCCATGAGATTCCATGAATGCCATGAGATCTGATTATACGCAATGAAAAAATATTTTGCATCTTAGCAAGATTTGACTTTCATTCAACTGTTTTACTGAACCTCTCTTATATTTCTTGAATTATTTTAAAACTACAGTCATTTTGTTTCTTTTAAACGTTCTTGAAAATTGGTTAGAATAGCCAAATACGCATATTTATTCTAATTTAAATTTAAAGAATTGATTTCCTAAATTGTTCGTTGAAATATTTGTTTAGCATTATAATGAAGAAACATTATTTATAGATAAAAAAAAACTTTATTGCTTATTTCTCTTAAGCAAGTCACTAATTCTATTTGAGAAAAACTGTGGAATAATTTTATTAGCTTTATTCTCCTTTTTGTCCCTTCATTTAATATTTTATAAGGATGAATCCAACTTATGATTCTCACAATTATCAAACCCCATAACTAAGATTTCAGACTGCAAATAGCTATATAAAATTGCTTTAAAACCCATACTAAAAACTTAACGTAACAATGGACATTTTAGCAATTTATTGTATAATTTTTGATTATAAACATAAGCTTTTAGTTCCTGTCCTAATTATCAAATTTGAAGGTCTTAAGAAATACTCAATTTAGAAGAATTTAAAGACTGAACAATTTGAAAATATTCTTTATCTTCAGAACATTTTCGTTTTTACCACTGTGAATATACAATAAATTTTAAGTGGAAATTTAAATTGTTTGTGTGAAAAGTCATCAGTTTTTTTTAAAAAAAGTGTTTCAGAAAATTATAGATTTTTTTTTATAATAGAAATATTTGATTAAGAAATTAATTATTTAAAGATGTCAGGGCAATATTCACATTGAATTACTTAAGAGGAATTCATACTTAGGAATTACATACGGTATTGCAGATAATAATTAAGAAATAATGATAAGCAAGAATATAAAAGAATAATAAGAATGTATAAGAAAGAATAAGAATGAATAATTAAGAAAGAATTTTCCTTCGGCAAGCGAATAAATAAACTGAATAAATTAAAGTGAAAACTGTCTTAATGGTTGTAAAACGTTTTGTATTAATTGATTTAAAGCATTCAAAAGCATTGACAAGACATTAACATGAAACTTGGAAGTAAGTGATGTCACTTTTTTTCTAATTTCAATTAATAAACGGGAAAGACATCTTTTAAGCTTTTGGCGATTTATCTTAGCTTCAATTATCGTGTTTCTCCAAGAATGTAAAAGGATTTCAAAAGTTCTTTCTAAGACGCTTCTACTCAATATCTAAAGTGCTTTAATCAGTTTCTATTCATAGGAAGCTTTTAGAAATCCAATTTTGGCGAAAAGACGTCTTAGCATGTTCTGCCGTCAATTAAATTGTCAAATCGCTCGCTTTCAGTATGCTATAAGCGGGCCTTTATTCAATGAGAATCAGGTGATCCCCTCCTGGTGACACGGAAAATAATATATTTCCGCTTAATTGCTTTTCATTCGACACCTAAAAGAAATAAATATTCGTTAATTCTCTATTTTAATTATATGGAGACTGACTTCGACAAACTTTTTCCATCAATTTTGTTAATAGTGGAAATTTAATGGTTTGTTTAGGGTGCTATTTTTTGTTTCTTAATCCTGATAAAATATTTTGGAATTTGTATTGAAGGACATGGATTTTATACAAACCACAACTGTGAAAGCATAAGTAAGGAATGTTATAAAGTGATGAAACTATAATTCTTTATGAATAATCTTCATTTTATCAATAGGATGGTTATCTTTTTAATTTATCATAAAGCGGTTTGTTTTGAATTTATAAAAGCTGTTAAATAGAGTACAATTTGTTCAAAGTATCATACTGAATTCCTTATTAAAACCTGATTAATAATAAAAATAATAATATAAAATACAAAAATTTGGAAAGTGAATTTTTTATTTTATTTTAAGCGATTACAAAAGCTTATATGCTTGGAATGTTTCCCTCCCAAATACATCTATTGCATTTTAAAGTAATTTACAAAGCTTGCATAAAACTAAAAAACTTTTGATGCTTTTGCATATTTTTATTTCTTTTGCATCATTAAATATGAATCACATTAGTACTACGCTTAATTTAGAAGACTTTTATTATTTTTGGGTGTTTTGATATAAACAGTATCATTCTGTACACACGTGGATATTATGTGATATCTGGGTTATATGCCGACAATCTATTCTGTATATTTCAATTTTTTAAGCCCTTAATATTTCGTATATCAGAACCAATGCATCGCTTCAAATAAATATCGCGATTTGAAAGAGACGAGTATATTCATTATTTGTTATAATATACATTTATTTTGAATTATCATAGATTTATCGATTGCACAATTTACAATTTTAATTACAAAATTTTCTAAAATAGAAACAAATCTATCTTTTCTATGTTCTTTGAAAAAGAAAGAAATTTTCTGTTTCTTAATATTAATGCAGTTATCCTTCATTTATAAAAATTGCAATAATTTAATGCATACTATTCCTTATTTTTTATACAATTTTTTTCGGTATTTCTATAAAATTCATTAGTTTTCGTTTGACTTCAGATATTTTTAGAGAGATTTTCTTCCATAGTTAAAAGCAAGTTACGATATATCTGATTATCTCTCCAGTTTACAGGAATAATCAGAAAATAAATTTCTTTACTTAGAGCACAACATGGAATTGGAAGACAGGTTACCTGGTTAACTAAAATTTTGGAGACATGATGGAACTTGATTTCATTTGCAAGTTTATATAAGAAGGACGATCCAAAAAAGGTTTACAATCTACAGTAATTTGGAAAGTAGAAATTGTGGATAGGAATATTGTTATTCAATAAAAACAATTAAAAAATTTTTTATTGTTTTTAACAAGGTGATTTTTAACAAGGTGAACTATGCGTTGCTATATCTTACAAAATATAATCAATAATTTACAAACTTTGCTCATTATTTAGCTGACACCCCCACCCCCTTTTAAGGATATTTCTCATTTCATGTATCATCCATTTTCAATTATTACAGATGATCTTTCACAAAATATAATTCTCCTTAAATCTTCAATTCTTAATTATATTAATGAAAATGACACTTATATTATTTCAAAGTATTATAACCATTAATTGCATAGAATTGAAACATCTTAGAGAAATCTTTGAGGCATCTGGTTATTGTTGGGAATACTTAGCAAAACATTTATGAATTATAATGCTCAGAAATTAAATCCATGTTTCTATAACAACAAAAAGTCTCTATGTTCTCTCAAAATGAATGTTTTTAGAGTATGAATAAGATTAATTGCATTCAAAATAAAAAAAAATAAATTATAAATTGATATATTTTTAAGCCCTGCTTAAAATTTTGGGAAAAAAATAAAATAAATATTAAATTATTTTTTGAAGAAACCATACACATTTGTGTTGCCATTTTGGACCATTATATTTAAAGTAATTTAATTAGATAAACATAAAATATTAGATAAATTTATATAAGCTATACATAAAAAATTCTTTTCATTTAGTTTGTATTTTGTTATAAAAGCAAAATGCTTTCAAAAATCAGGTTTCGCATTTCTAAATACATGCATTTTAATATTTTCATTAATTAGTAAAATTATTCCTAAAGCTATGAGTCAGACGAAGTCATTGGGATTGGAAAATAAATGAACTACAGAACGAGATGTTGAGACCTTAAAAAATTTGAAATATCTAGCACAGATACTCTTGGGAGAAAAAGTTTTCATTCATTTTGCAGCAACGCTTGAAAACATTTATATAACTTTAGGACGATCATTTAAAAAAATTAAAATAAAAATTTAATAAGTTTAATTGATCTATTTAAGTGCCTTTTATATGCGCAGAAACAGTTAAGTTTTTGGTTCTGTAAAATGAAAAAGTTACAAAGAAATTTCAGTTTCCTAGCATAGAAATTAATCGAAAGCAAGTTTTATGGCAATAGAATATTACAATTTTAATGAATTTTTTTATGAGAGAGATTTTTAGAATAGGACTGGAGATAACTCAAATTTAAATTAGGAATTAAAAAAATCTAGTCTTAAAGATTGTGTATTCTTTCATATCAAATATACAGCTGGTATTTTAAAAATAACTATCATATGACTTAGATACATAATATTCCTTGTCAGTACAAGGAATAAAGGAGGGTAGAGGGGAGTGTTGCCTGCTAGTGACAAGAAATAAGGGATGCGGAAAAGAAGGGATCTTGAATCATTCAAGGTTGATTTTGTTGATATAAACGTATTTTTATGGAATGTACTAAAGGTGACAGAAGGAGGACATATTTTTCTCGTATTTTATAGAAATAGAAAACTGGTTTTAGAGGTGAATAAAAAGTTTGCTGTTCCTGAATCCATTAAAAGCTATACTTCAAGTTCCGATCATTCTTAATATATAATGGTATATCCTTAAGTATATTAGATGTTGATACAAAATGAATGTAGAATGAACATTCTGCGTAAATTAGTTTGCGTTTAAGACGCGTTTTTTATTTAATTCATTCTTAGCAAATTTTTATTGTTGTTTTTGTGACTTAAACATTGTATTTTTATGTCTTATAATGTTTTGTCATTTCTAAGCTCATGGCGTTTTGTCTTAGAATTCTTTAAATATTTCCTATGCAAAATAAGATAGCCTGAAGGAAGAGAACCCCAAATTGGAGACGGTAACACTTTATGTAAATTATATGCAATATACGATGAAGAAAAACGTTGTTTTGCTAAAACAATTGTCAGAAAAAAATTAATTAAAGGATGATTTGAAAACAGAATTTGTAAATAATTTGAAGTATTGAAAAAGCAAGTATTAACTAGGCAATTTTATTTCAATTTCTAATTATTTCAAATATATTCTCATCCAGTTGATTCTTTATTGTTATCAAAAACCAAGCACGTATTCTAGTTATTCAACAGACTTTAAAATAATTAGGAGCTTAATTAGTAAACTATTTTTTTAAAAAAAGTATGTTGAAGGAACTCAGAAGAACATGATTATGCTCCCTTAAACAATAGATCTTTTCTACATAATATATCAATATATATTTTTAAATAATAACCAAAGTTTTAATAGATAAATTACCATGTTATATTTAATTTCTTTTGATAAAAAAGGGAAATAAGGATTCTTCTTATGATGGTTATTACAAAAAAATTTGAACTCTTGGGCTTTTTTATAAGCTTCGAAACAATGTGGAATTTATGATTTCTTATTTTTTATTATTTATTAGCTATAAAGAGAAAATGTATTTAATAATTTGTTGAAAAGTTCCAATAGTTCCTTTACAAATATAAAAAGAAAAATCTTATCTGTGTTTAAAAATGACAAAAATATGCTTAAGTAACCTCTCTTAAGTAATTAAATTAAATCAAAAATTATCAGTCCAAAATTAGTTTTAGTATAAAATTTCTGCCCAATTTCATAACTCCCAAAGCAATTAAAATATTATACTGTTTGGATAAAAGCATCATGATTATTTCAAAGAACAAAAGATACCTGCAGATGGTGATAAAATTGAGAGCAAATTATTCACAAAAAATTATATTTATCTTATCATTTTATATGAGAATGTTATTTTAAATGCATGTTCCAAATAGTGTCCCAATTATTTTTATTGTGTTTATAACTAATAAACAAATCTAGCTTTCTATCTTATATGAGAATGTAATTTTAAATGTATGTTCCAAATCATGTAAAAATTATTTTCTATTATTCTATTTAAGAATATAAAATCTGCTCATGAAAATTTCAATCCTTAATCATTTCCTCAATCTCAATCCTTTTTTTAAAAGAAAAGAATTGCTCTTTTGTGATTTGTTTGTCTTCTGTTTAAATTAAATTCATGAAAATATCAATGACTGGAAAGAGTTTGCAAAAAAAAAAAAAAAATGTTGCATAATTCTTATAATTTTTTGCATCATATTGTTCAAAATTTTCTATAAATCCTTTATGAAATCATATTTACTTTATTTCTAAGCAGGCATCTAGCAGTTAGAATTTAAATAAATCTTATAAAATATTTGACTTAAATTTGTTCCTTAAAGATTTAATTGCTGCATATTTAACCATTTATGGATAGCTTTTACATATATTGTTAAATTAGTAATATACCTGTAGTTTCTCCTGGAAGGATTTTTTTTTAATTTTATTCTTCTTCCACTTTACGACTTCGATGTTCTTAGCTTATTTTTTCAATTTAAGAACCAAATGATCATCGAAAATGGATAAATAAAAACGTAAAAATAAAGTAGAAAATGAACCATTAATCAAAAGAAATGTAGGCCTAGGCAATTCATTGTTCAGCCCACACATCTTATTGATTGGTTCACAGAATATAAAATATTTTTCCTCTTTTGAATTCAGAGACGCTCGAACGGTGATCAGAGCAAACTTGACATAAAGTTCTAATTATTTTTAATTCAATTCAGTGTTCACCCTCATTCTCTAAGAATTTTTTTTCCGCTTCACTTTTTGAATGTTTCCATATTAGTATCAATTCCTGTTGTTTTAACAAAAAAGAAGTTATTTAATATTTACTGCTGGAAAAAAGTTACTTGCATAGTTTGGGGGAAACTTATTATTCTATCATAAATATTGTTATTTAGTCAACATTTTTTGGGAAAAACCAATTACATTTAGTTATTATATGTAAAAAACGAAGAACATTGCAGATAACTTATTGTGCATTTTATTTATTATTTATTTTAGCACTAATGGGGAGATAGGGGAGAAAATTGTTGGATATGTAAAGATGTGGAATTATCACTTGAGCATTCACATGATTTTCTATTTACTAAAATCAAAATAATTGACATCATGAACCACTTATTCAGAGTATTTGAAATGCCTTATATTTCATGTATGAGCTTAAAATTGTATATTTTTAAAAATAATTTATAAATAAAATATTTTCTTTAAATATTTTAATAAAATATTTTTTTAAAAATTACATGGTTTTCTAGTTTTGAAATAAACTAGTTGCCACTGATTATCATGCATTAGAGGTGAAGTATTTGAGGGAGGGAGCTTTAAATGCTTCATTATGTTAAACATATTAAATGCTATGTTAAATATATTTATTGAATATTCTAGTGTATTATATTCGACGCATCGAATAAATATTATGTATTTAACCTTCTAAGATTAGAATATTTCATACGATGTGCTTATTTGTGTATGTGTGTTAGAGAGAGAAAGTATTTATTTTAACACAATTTTGCTTATTTTTAATGGAGATTATTAAGACTGCTAATAGCTTTGGCTAAAATAAAAATTTATGTTTATTTTCAGCACTTTATAATAAAAATTAATTTATAAAATTCACAAACGAAATACATGTTTTTACTTTAATGATTTTAGACTTACTAATTTCATTTAGAAATACAAAATACTTTAACACGTTGTTTCAAAAATAATGTCTACTTCTTAATTAACCAATATAATTTTAACTGTATATATAACTGAAATAATATAACTTTAATGAGATTGAAAGTACTAAAAGCATAAAAACATGCAAAGCAGATTTTTTTTATAATTTTAATGAGCAAACTTCCAAGTTTCCTTTTAAGTCCTTAGGGTTATTACTTCGATTTTTCCTCAATTAGCAAGTCTTTCAGAGAAAATTAAGAGATTACAAACTGTTCTTTCAAAGACTTTCAATGTAAATACCTCAAGCTCTTTAATCAGTTTCCAAGTAAACTCTTCGAAATTCAATTCCAATTAACCGAAGTCTTCGTATCTTCTGCTGTCAATTATCTTGTCAAATCCTTCACACCCAATATGCTGTCTGCCTCGAACAAGGAAAATCAAGAAATTTTCACCTAATACCTATTGAAGATATATATTTTCTTTTAATAGGTTTCCATTAGACTGCCAATAGCAATAAATATTCGGCATCTGCCTATTTTAATTATGATAAAAAAATTTGTATGATTTATTTTAGAGATAAATAGTTAATTCTCATATTTCAAAGACATGTTATTATTTTCGTGGATTCCTCACTAAGAAGGATTTTTCATTGAAGCCTTGTTTCGAGAAATAAAATGAAAATATTATTCAAAGTATTATTTCAACAAAAATTCATATCAGAATTTGTAACAAGATTTTTTATTTAAGTTATTTTAAGTGTTAGATGAAACGATGTTATATTTTTAGTTGTATAATAAATTTTCAATATTTTTACAACTTATAAACTATTTCAATAGAAATCTCTCTAAAAATATTCTATATTCTATAATATAAAAATTAAGAAGAAATTTTATTAAATTTTTTTGAAATATTTTTCAAAACTTTTATTTACATTAGGACTTTATATAAACTCCTTTAATATGGCACATCTTTTCACGTTAGTAGGTCCTAAATATTATCTATACAATTTTATTTATAATTATTTTACGCAAAACTAAGTACATTCAATGCATCAAACATGCTATGAAAACCATTAAAAGCATTTCAATGATTAAGTTATTACATACATTGAATGAGTTATTTATCACTATATATACATAAAAGTTTTATACCAAACATTTTCCACAATTAAATGTGTTTTAAGTGCAAAATAAACGTTTTAATTCAATAACAATACCGTAAAAGTTCATTGCATCAGTGTCAATTATTTCTTAGAAACAAATTATTTTCTTCTTCTTTGGTTTGGAGAACTCTTGCATCAAACTGATGTCTGAAAAACGGTATACATCTTTCCATTTCTTAAAAAAAGTAAACATGGGATACTCCATGTCAAAAGACATAATAAAACTGTAGTAACTAAATTCAGCAAGAAAAATTCCCCAGCATATACAGGAAAATTTAATAAAGAGCCCACATCATATCTAACTTCTAGTATATACTAGAATTTGAAAAAACTGAGAAGCAGGAAGTGATAGAAAAGATTTTTTCTTTTTAATTTTTCCAAGAATTTATTAAATATGAGACAGACAGTATTCGAATATTTCATTTGATGTTAAAATTCACGAACTCATCTCTCTTCCTATATATTAAAATTCTATATCTTTCCTCAAGTAGGGAATGAAAATGCATAATAATAAAATATCTGTACCTATAAAGTCTATTTTTACTTATTGAGTTGCTTCTATAATATGTCGGCATATCTTAATGTATTTTAGTGGCCTCATATTGAAACTTTATCATGACACAAATGTTAGTGGTAAAATTTATTCAAAGAGGAAATACGCTTTGAATAAATTTTTTAAGAGTTTCAAATAGTTTCTTATAGTATACGACAAAATCTACGAAAGAATTCATTTAGAAATTATATATCCTTTAATTCGGATGGTTTAAATCTCATTTTATATCTGAATTTTATAAACTTTTTGTTGCATTTTTATATTTAGCAATTTTTTGCGTTAAATGTTTATTGAACTATCAGAAAAATTGCAATTGGTTTTTCATTTATAATGTTAAAAGATAAGAATTTTATAAAATTTCCTTAAAAAATTATTTTGATTTAGTTACAGATGAAGAAATAAGATATTGTTTAATATAAAATTTTGCTTAGTGCAAAAGTTTTATTGGAATCGGATGAGCGACACGGCAGTGCATAAGAAACATACAGACAAGCGCTTATTTTTATTTATACAGGTAAGATGTAATTTAAAGCTACATAAAAAACGATTAAATAAATTTTGATACTACTTAATTGATGAAAAATATGTTCTATTAAAAAAATAATAGATTTTTTGGCATATCGAGAAACGTGGGAAATAACAAAATCAAGATACCATCGAAAGCATAAAAATTTCATTGCGAAATGATTGGTCTAATCTGATGTCTAATTATCAGGTACAATGTATAAAAAAATTGTAATTTGAATTGCAGTAAAATACTTAAAGAAAATGGAAAGGACAACTGCTGCTTATATTATGTTGAAATTGATATTTTTAACTTGGAAAATCAATTAAATCAGTAAAATACATCCTTTAGATCGATAGTACTCAATTGCAAATAAAATTATAAAAATATTCTACCAGATTATTTTACAACAAAAAAAAAAATGCAGAATTTTTTCTTTTCTCTTCAATACGATAAAAGTAGAAGCATTAATAAACTCCAAAATAAATTCATTCGCTTTTGATAAAAATTAAAAAAAGTTTTTAAATTCGCCATCAATCTCTTACCCATATAATAAAATTGAATTTGTAATTTTTCCTACACATTTTTATTCACCTATTTAAATTTCTGAACCTCTGAGTCGTGAGGAATATTATATTATCATTTGTGTCTCGTAATAATTGCGAGGAATATTATATTATTATTAAATTAATCCAAAATCATTTTACATAAGATGCTTAATTTTGTTTAAAACGAAAAAAAAGTTATTCCATTGAATAATAAAGTAATTTTTACTGCTACAGTCACTGCTTTGTTTTTATAAAATATATTTCACCCATAATTATGAAGATGAGAAAAGTTCTCAAAAGTAAATATGTTTTCACTCCACTGTGAGTAAAACACTGATTTAGATTAAGCTACCTCAATCCAAAGAATAACTATGGCATTAAGGGGTCATAAGAATAAATTTTTTGACTCTCACCACAAAATCATCATAACGTACAGAATGAATGTATATGCGAAGAACATCTCATATGTCTATTCAGTCTTGCCTCAATGCTAAAAAAATGGTGTAAATCCCCTACAATTTCGGGCTATAGAGCTAAAGATAGTTAAAGAAATTAAAGTACCAATTCAGTTTTTGAAAAACTGCTGGATTTCATGATTGTAACTTATTCACAAAATAATAGGTAATATGAAGATTCAAATAAAAACTTGACTATTTCTTCCCGTTATAAAAAAAAAATTACTTGTATCTTCGCATAGCTTCAATAGTGTTTTGATAATACTTAAATTGTTAACTTTAAACTTTCTCACTCAGTAACCAGAAAAAAAATTTCTTCAGTAATTGTCTTAGCATTTTTTTAAATATTTCAATAAAATACATTTTATTTTCTAAATTTTAATTATGTGACTGTTTATTATTTCCGATTATTTTATACAGATTATAATTTTTACATAAAAAATTAAAATTTTCTCTGGATTTTAATGTATAATAAAATGAGCTTCAATATTCTCACTAAAATGTCTTATTTTATTCTAGCAGGAGTCTTGTAGTTAATTACATGCCACCAGGAAAGGAAAAATCTAATTTTTTAGAAGAAAGCATTTTTGTTCATTAGTATACTAACAACATTGCTCATATGGTAAAAATTGAATTGATATAAATTTAACTAATATTATAATCAATGCTACATTTAAAAACCAGATAAAAAATTAACATTGCTAATTCACAAACTACACATCTTTTTAAACACATTTTTTTCTTAAAATAGACTATTCCATTTGAAACGACAGAATAAAAACATTTGTTAAAAAATAAAAATGTATTCAAAGTAAAACACAGAATAAACAAGAATTCATTTAATTATTAATTAACCACCTCTCGCTATCATTTTTCTCATATCAACTAGTGATTATTATAAATTTCAAACAAACATTTTGTGTAACTTGCTTTTCAGAAATATATTTGTAAAGACGTTTTAAATTTTGATAAGCTGGTGAATGTCACTCTCTTTGAACTCTTACACCTAACACCACTTCCTCATCATGAAATGCATCTTACCAATTTTCTTTCATCTCACCAAAAAATTAAAATTTCAATTTAAAAACTAAGTAACTTAATACTGAATTTAAATATGATAATTGAAATATGAGAATATAAAGTAGAATCTATAAGCTTCAAAGCCTTGGGTGTATAACCAAATATGTATCAAAACCCATTATATTTCATAAGAGTATTCAACTAAATTATTTTTATTTAAGAAAAAATTTCGTTGTATTACAATAACAAAGCAATTTTAAATTATAAAGGCTATAATATATTTTTATACGTCTAATTATAATAAATTTCGAAGCTGTTATTAGTTATTGCTTATCATACTTCATCACAATATTCTTTCTTAATGTCTACTATTGTAATTAAATATAATTAAAAATTACACAGTCACCCGACCTCAATATAACCGAACCGTTATGGACAATTTTAGAGCATTTAACCCTTTATTTACCGAATTATGTTGCCATCAATTTTTCAACTTCATTTTTGCACCAGTCGTTTAGTTTCCTTGCAAAATAATCCTAGGGAACCCAAGAAAAAAAATGTAATTAACAGAAATATCTTAATCAATTTAATTATTAATTAAATATTTTTAATTCCTACTTTCAGGTTGTATTAACTTCATGTTATTCGGGTTACATTCCCAGAGTTCTTTAGAATACCATCGGCAAAAATAGTGTTATAGTAAAGATATAAGCTAGATTGAAATGATACTTTTAAGTACCGTCAGTAAATAAAGGGTTAATACGGAATCGATATCTTCCACTGTCATCTCTCCCAGAACTTTCACAATATCTCCAGGAAGAATGGTGCAATATTACTTTAAATGCTATTCAACACTTGTATAAATTGATTCCTAAGCGAATCCAAATTGTATTATATAACAAAGGTGGTCTTGTACCATACTAATAAAAGATCCTTTATAAATCTAAGGTGCTCCCAATATTTTGATAACCACCTGTAGATTAAATGGAGATTCGGTCCTTATGGAAATGCATTTTAGATTGTTTTGCTGATATTAAAATAAATCATTCCCCTTCTATGTGAGTTAGGTATACCTCCCATGATGGCAGAGGAACTAATATATTCCCCCTGAAATAAATAAAGAAAGTAAAACATTCAATAATTATCTGCTTTACTTCTTATGATTTGATAATTTGACTTCTTATGATTTGGAATATGATTTGACATAACGTATAAACTTATTTAATCATATTTTGTTTCTAAGACATATATTCATCAATTTATCTTGATTATAAATTATTAAATAATATTTATTGTCCATTAAATATAACTATAAACAAATGTGAGCATTTAAAATTATATTGATTTCAAGCAAAAATCACTAGTTTGATAGTAAAATGTTATTATAAATTTCCTCAAATATATAGTTTTTCATGTTTTAAATTTACACTGACTATTTGGAAGTAAATGAAGAATTTATTAAATCTCATAAATATAACTGAATAAATATAATGTACATAATATAAATATAATATCATTATTTAGACTGAAAATACATATTAGTAATCTGAATTGAAAGTATACTTTATAAAATAATTACTTGTTTTTTTATTACCTGTTTACTTTCTTAAGTCATAAAATGTAATAAATTCAAAATATCTGAGGTAAGTTTTCTTTCAGTTGATCCGAATTTTTGTTTCCAAACTAAGAGAAATCCATTAGACAATATTGAAATTTAGATGGAGATTAATTTTATATTTTGAACAATGGATATTGCAATACATAAATTATATTATATTTACATTCATATTCTTTACTTAAATTTGCATCAAAAATCATCATTCAGTTATATCTAAATTGTTTATGTCACCGATTATATTTATTTCACAAATCACGAATAAAATGAATGAAATAATTTTACATAAGCAATTAAAATTTGATTAATTATATTTCTTTATTTGAATTTGTACCTTATAAAAATCCCTTTCCTTATGTCATTTGATTTCATCTTAATTTAGTGCTTGGAATTTTGATTGAATATTTAAAACTAATAACTTCCATCCATATACAAGCATTGCAATGTCACCAATGTTTTATCGTCATGGATAATCACACAAGTAAGATTTTACTAAATCCGATTAGCATTCAATGTTATATAAAGATTAAAGTATTTTCTTTTATATGAAACCTATGAGAACATGCATCTTTTAGTTGTTTCTCATTTTTGGACTTAATGAAGTAAAACAGTTTTTGCAGATAAATAGTTTTTTTTTTTTGCTGCTAGTACACAAATACATAAAAATGAATTTATTTGAATTAAATCAAAGGACTGAAATATATGAAGTAAAAAATCTATAAAAAAAGCTTATTTACTTTTTCAAATTATATTTAATTGTCACAAAGAAACCAGACGGTAACGAGTAGATGGTTTTTGTCTAGACACTTTCTCAATCAATTTTCAATATAAGAGATTATTTAACTTTGAAATACTCAACTGCGTCAGAGTCTCTAATTCTGTTTCTGTGAGCTTTTTTGTGTTCTTGCTTTCAAAATTCTTAAATTGAAAAAATATCAAATAGATATTTCATATAATCATTTTGGCACATCAATGAAAGCACAATGTACAAAAATCAACTTTTATCTAAATCAATCTATTTATTTTGAAATCAAATCTGAGGAAATATGATCTTTAACGAATGATAAAATGTATGATCAAATGTGTATGCAAAGCTTTTAAAAATTCAAAAAAGAAAACTAAGTCTTCCCATTCTTGGCCTTTTTTTCCGATTTTAATTTCAATTTTTACACCAAATATATGCTTAAAATTATCTAATTAATTAAGAATGGGATTAACAATTTGTAACAGAAAAAAACCCATGTTAGACATATTTCGGGTTTATTTTTATCTACAAGGAATAAATGGGTCGTGTAGTTTCAATTAATCAATTCCTTCCACATCAAAATCCACTTACACTTAATCATTCTATTTTCCTATCTGCAACAAACTCTTAATTGATTTCTTCGAACAACAGATACCTAGATAAATGCACAAGCAAAAACGTTTCAAAATGTTTTGAGCCTGGGTTTACAATTTTAAACTTTTTTAATGCCTGAAAATGAAAGACTTTTTTTTCTTCATTAGAAATTTACCTCTGCTCTTCATATTGGTTTCCATTAAAAAGTTCAGGAAGTATGGCATTACAGATTTAATAACACCTATTTCCCTATTTCTATCTGATGGATACTTTAATATTTATCGTACTACCTTTTTTAGTTTTCATTTTAAAGAGGCAAGGGATTGTGGTTTTTAAATACTTCAATTATCAATCTTGTATAAATCAATAATTTATAAAATTGGTATCTATTTTAAACCTGCAACATACAAATAGTAAATTTAAAGTAAGTAAGTTAGTATTTTGTCCATTTCCTTACGTAAAATAACTATAATTTATACAGTGTAATAGCATACATTAATGAGCTATATGAATTAATAGACGAAATTAAAGTACATTGTAAAAGCTCCTGTATATATGTTCTTCATTATATGAAAATAATGAAAGCAAAATATGTGTAAAGTAAGTATAAAAGAATGAAAAGAAACAATGAATTTGAAAATAATTTTATTGGAAGCCAAAACGAAGCAGAGAAATATGGATAAGATATTTTTAACTGATTTTCTTTATTACTAATAATTATTTCACTTTTGCCAAAACCTGCTTTCTCAGAAGGGTTCATCAGATTTCAGCGATATTCTTAGAATATTAAATTATTTCTTTTTTAAAACTGTATTATAGTGTGGACTTTAATTACAGACAAAAAAATCAACTATAAAAGAATTAACTCTCTCTTCAAGAATTTGTGATAATTTTATTAGTGAAAAATTATTGGTATACATGAAAAATAGAAAAAAATCGAATGTAATAATTCAAAAACAAAAGAATTTAAACATATGATTCTGACAATTACATGATTGTTTTATCATTCATGGAAAAAAAGTAAAAATGTTAAAAATATATTTTTACTTTGAAAGAAGTATAAATGTTTGAAAATACAAAGTTTTAATTCTTACAATATTTAGAAAACTTGTAAATATATCGATTTGTTATTTCAGCGTAAAATAATTAGATTATATTATTTATCTTTCACAAAATGAGGTGAAATTTTTAAAAGTAAATATAACAAATTTGCTTATGATTTAGTTCAAACAAGATTTGACACATGTATAAGTTGAATATCAGATTAAGTTCATTAAATTTGCATTGTTATTAGTACAATGAAAATTCAACTTGAAATTGAAGCAAATTTTAACTGGAACATATATTTAATAAATCATAAGTTGACCTGCAAAAATTTTCCTTTCTTCAACTTATCTAAAAATTAAATATATAAAGGGGGCTTTTTCTGTAATGGGATTTTAATTCAATTTTCTATTTCAGTACTTCTATTTTAATGTTTCTGTCAATTCTCATTTGATTAATCACTTTAATCTTGATGATGTGAGTCAGTTAATAACTTTCATTTAAGGTTCATTCGTTTTCTAACTTTTAGACATATATATTTACGTATGAATGATAAATGAGCTTTCGTTATTTTCATATTTTGCTATTATGAAATTTTGAGAAAAGTTTTTAATTCCAAACTAATAAGTTATCTGAATATTTCTAAAATACATAGTATTGATTTTTTAATTTAAATTCAAAAAAAAATTCAAGGGCTTAAATCTTTATTAAGACACTTTCAAGTATTTTATTCATCAATAAATAACTGTTTCGTAGTCTTAACTATCATTTAAAACATTGTCTATTATCCTATCTACAGATTTTTAGCTATACTTTACGTCACTAAAAATCCAGAAGTTTCAAGTAATACAGATCAATAAAAAACTATAGTCACAAAAGTTGTTTTAAATGTAGCAAAGTGGAAATGAATTTCGTGATGAAACAGTATGCACCTATATAACTTAGGGGCAGTATTTTTAATAACAGTAAACAGCTCAGAAATAAAAACAATAATCAGCTGTAGAATGTCATCCGTACCATAGAAAATCGAATATTGAACAAAAAAGAATAATGTAACCTATGAAATTAACAGATTACCAAAACTGTTGCATCATAAAATGCTGATATGATAATTAAATGTTATTGCACACATCATGCTTTATGTTGTTTCAGTTGGCTTCTTTTGGGAACAATAGTTTACTATACTAGCAGTAGATACATATAAAGTATCAGATAAAAAAGAAGAACATCTAGTTTGTTCAAGATCATGAGTGGGCAATTTTTCAAGTTGTAAAGCTTACTTAAAATTTTTACAGTCGTTTTAGAAAGAATACCCTTCTTATGGATTCAGTTCTTAGGATTCATTAGCAAATAAATAGCATACTAAATGGATGTTTTACTCTATGATGACGAGAAAGAAACTTTTTGTACTCAATTATGTTCATTGCTAAAAAGCTGCTACTCACTGCCATTAGCTCACAATATATGTGAACGAAAAAAAAATTATCAAATATTTTACAAAAACAACTTATGAATATTCTTAATTAATACAAAATAAGTAATACACAAAATTTAAAAAAACACATTGAAATATAAGATCTCGTTATTAGAATATGAGATTTTTCAGGTATTTTATAGCTGCCAAAACATTTTCACTCCATTAACCATAATATTCCTTATCATACAAAGGTCAAACTGTTAGCTTCAACTTGAAGCTAGCAAAAAACAGTTTTCATCTTCAACTTATGAAATTTCCTGTTTACATTAACTTTCCAAATCAATGATATCGACAGAACCCTGAATACCTTATAAGAAGAATACTCATTCAAAAATAAAAAATCGTAAAGGTAAATTTCAAAATACAATATCTTTAAAGGCAATGATAAACAAGACTAAAAACTATAATTGAGTAATTCAAGAATCACTGAATAACATTGTTTTCAGTAATGTGCTGCTCTGAAAAAAAATTATAATTTAACAATATTAGGAAAAGTAGCATACATTTGGAATAATTTCAAGAATTATCATTTGATTCAATTTTATCATTCAAAACAAGCAGAATGAATTTATTGCTTTAAAAATTAGTATTAAATAACAAGAAAAGTGGCATTTTGCTAAAGTAATAATAAAAAAATAATTAATCCAGAATTTAAAGTATTAGTATTAAGTAAGATCAGTTGCAACTATTGCTTTAAAATATTCAATAGATTTTGTTAAGCGAAAATAAAAGAAAAGTAGACACTTTCCGCATCAACTACACAGAGCTTATTCAGTTATTTTTCATTTCGAATGAAACATCGTGATTCATATCAGTGTAATACATTTAGTTTTATTTTAATAAATTCATGTGTCAATTTAATACTTTGGCAAGCTTTAGGGATTATTCTAATTCATTTAACCCGCATAAAAGCAACTTTAATTGAAAGAAAATTCGTTAGGATAATTTTTATTTCGCGAATCCGGTTGCAATTTTTTTTCATTCAATGGTCTCTAGAAATTGATTAATCGTCCGTTACAGAAAAATTTCACACTTGTTATACCGGCAACTATGTAATTGCATTTTCTGCACCACAGCACTTATTCCACCTTATTTGTGTAGATATAAAATGTTTGTCATATTTATTTTTCAATTTTTGAAAAGATAGACACTTTTTGTAATAAAAAAATAAAATGAAAAATTTTTAATTGTAAAATACTTTTAATTAGGTCACATTTTGCATATTTACACAAGATGTTTTATATTTTCCAAGAATATTTATTACCATGATAAATTTTTTTAAAAAATTGATTTGAAAGTTAATTTGCATCAATTGACTAATTTTCAATAACGATTTTCTTAATTACTCAGAAACAATTTTTCAATAACGATTTTCTAGCTGTGAAAGTAATATACATATTAAATTCTAGCCTGAGAATATAATATTGAAATGTTTATTGAATTTCATATAAAGATAAATTTAAACATTATATTTCTTGAAATTAATTATAAAAAAATGATTGAAATAATATTAAATAAGATTTTTAAAAAAGACCAAAGTAATTATAAATTACTATTTTAACAAACTCATTATAGGTTTAAATAACTTTTTTCCAAATATGAAGTTATCTTATTCTAATATCAAATAGATAATTCATTCCTGAATTTTAATGCAGGTAGAAAATTTTATTGTGTTTTTAAAAATGCATCATTAAAAAAACATTATCGTGCAATTGATAAAACTGCTAACTAATGAAAAAAAAATTTCTTATGTAAATTTCAAAATAGAATTATGATAATATTCCATGTGTTTCTAGATTTATATATTAAACTAGCTGTTTCTTATTGCTACTTGGTTTGTCTGGAGATTTGTTTACACTTCTGTCAATTAATTCTCTTAAGTATAATTTCATATCAATGATTCCCTTATGGGGATATTTTTAAGCATGAAAATATGATAGAGCATCAAACCTTTTTTTTTCGAACCTTATAGAATCAAGTCCCAACATCTATCTCCTAACTTTCTTCATACTTCAATTTTACTTTCGTAATCATCATGTATACTGCCCTAATCTCAACCAATAATAAATATGAATGTTTCTGTTTGTCGATATATGTTATTTTGATGCTTTGAAGGTCAGAAAGAGCTTTCAAATTTGGTATAAATTCTTTTTAGTAATTGGAAAATTGTAAGTAAAAGCAATTTTTTAGAAATCCTTTTTAGTATTTTAAATTACAAATCAGACTAAGTTTTGACTTACATATTACGTCACTAAATGCTTTTATGGAGGATTTTATCATCTCAAAATCTTAATATACAGAGTGTTGCTCAATTTGACCAATATGTCCAGAGAAGTGATAGTAACCATCAAGAGGATAAAAAATCACCGTACACGATGGGGACGCACATATAACAAATACAACACATTTACCCAAACGACGTTTATCTGATGAAAATCACAAAAATATAGTTGGAAAACTGTTGGAATAGTGTAAAAAAATTAATAAAAAAATAACAAATGGTATTTCAACTATGAATTCATCTTTAAGTGAAAGCACATTCTTAAAAAAATCTTTTAATGCTGGTAATATGCGGATTCCTAATCTAGGGGGTCATAAATTAGTTAAAAGAAAAATCTATATTTTCGAAAACATAAAAACTTGAAGAAAAATAAAAGCTTGAAAATGTAAGGAATTTTAAATTCTATAATTTGATGTAAGTGTGTATTCAAGAAGAACCTGGAAACCAGGAAAACATCGGTACCAATTTTTGCAAAGAATGCTCATTAAATTCAAAAAATAAAGACAGAGCAAGAGTAATGTGCGCTAAAGAGATGTAAAATTATCAGTAAATCGTTTAATTAAATATTTCGTTTTTATAAAATACTAATATTCAGTTTCTCATGAGTCTATATGAAAATATGAAATTCGTAATTCCTCCGAGGATATATTGATTAACAGAAAGCAAAATAGTATTTTTTACTCAGATTATTTAAATCACTTAGATCATTTTTCGAACTTAACCTTAACTTTCGAACTTACCTTGTTTAATTTTTTAATTTGGACTTTTGTTAAGATAATGGAAACACGTTTATAAAGAACCCATTTTTTCTCTACATGCATAAAGTATTACCTTTTATTGTTATTTTGGGGGGGGGGGGTGAAATTTTTTCTTGGAAAATCTGGTTAAAATATTTTTTATTTGAAAAATATATGTACAAAGTAACTCAGATTATTTTAAAGATAACATTTTGAATTTTTAAATTATGTAACACTCGTTTTTATAATTTAGTCTTTTCTGATCTCTTTGAAAAGAAGAGCAAAATTTAGCTAATTTTTAAATTATTAAAATTCGAATTTAAAAAAATTAATCTGAGTTTTAAATCTCCACCCGCCAAAACACATATTTGCATAGTTTATTTTGCACACACACACACATGAACGCACATTTATTATAAGAAAGTATTAAGTGCTCTAATTACCTAGTAATTTATTTTGCTATTTATTTTTCTGCTTTTCAATTTTTGTTTTTCATTTTCTAATTAAAAACTTGGTTAATTAAGCAACTAAAGTAATTTAGCATTTTCCCCTATAATTGTTTCCTCATTTAAATAAAAATTTCATTTTAATGTTCTAGGTTAGCTAAATAGCTAAGAGAATTGGACAATTTTGGAACGATACAAATTATTCTGATTATTTGCATATTTAATTAAAGGACTTAGTATATTCAAATCACAATTCATTCATCCACTTTACCTTCTTAAGAAAATGTGTAAAAGTCGTAATTTAAAATTTTATCCTTTGGGTAAATGACATGAAATCTTATATTGAACATTTCTAGAATTGAATTATACTAAACGTAGACTAAATTTTCCAGCACAATTTCCAGAGAGAATTATCCAATGATTATTACAGAACCTTTGTTGAAATGTTCACTCTTATCAAATTAAACACATTTTACATAACATGCAATCATAATTTCTAATGGGAATTTAAGTTCTAGGTATTAATTATCAGAAAGCATCCGAAAATAATTCTGTGTTCAATTTTTCAATTTAAAAACATCACATTTATGTCATATTATTTAGCTACATTTTTAAACATTGATTTAAACTTTTTATTACTTACTATTTCAGATAATGTACCTATTATTGTTTAAATAATTAATGTAAATCTTAGAAATAAAAAAAATGTATATTTAACTTTTATTAGATTTCAATCATACCTGAGATCAACATCATCTTCCCAAATGAAGGATAAAATGACATTTCGGCAACGTCTTTTTAAAACCCCAAAATAATATTGGTAATATTCAAATGAAAAATTTTCCAACTAAGTATTGCACAAGAAAAAGGGTTTTTTTAATTATTCAATTATTTTCTTCTATAACTAAATTAATTAAAAATGCATAATTATTTGGCCTCATTAACTTGTCTTGGCTTCCTTCATTTAGTAAGGATTTCGTGAAGTATTGAAGAGCTATTTAAGACTTATATTTTCATTGAAAGAGAATCATATTAGAGGTAAATTCCTCTTTAAATTTTCTACTGAGAAAGAACTCAGAGTTTTCTCTCCAATTGCTACTCCTGAAGCGGATTTTTGAAGGGCATCTGTGGAAATTTCAAGTTTTCTCATGAATGTGAAAACTATTGGTTTTTAAAATGTGGATTTTGAGTTCCGCTCTTTAGACCTTTTTGGGATTCTAGATTTATATATATATAAATCTAGAATATATATATATATATATATATTTTCAACTTGATC
>JAPMOQ010043861.1:2984361-3014653 GCA_026543055.1 Argiope trifasciata | reverse complement strand
GTAATTCGTTATATATATATATATATATATATATATAACGAATTACGTGCATTAAAGGCAGCTGTAATTCATTGATTCCTTCTTTTATTTGTGAAGACCATCATTATTTTAATATCTTTATGAAAATACAAATGATTTTAATAGTTTATTAATTTGTATATATGGTGAAAAATTGTTAAAAAAATAATATAATTCCTGTAAAATGTGAGAGAATGACTGAATAATGGTTCCCTTACTTACAAATCCAAGCATTGAATTAATGGTTGGTTAAAATAATATACTTCAAACAAATGCGACATTAAAAATATTACAGAACATGACTCATTAACCCTGAATATAATATACTATTTAAATGAATAAATGATATGGCAGTATATTGAAAATACTAATAATTTTACCCTTAATTATTTAAAAATAATGCTATAAAATGCAAGCATGCATTGCATTCCTAATAACTCATTATCCACAGAATATATAGTTTTTAAGCAAAATGGTTTTTAGGCAATTAAATAGTAATACTAATCAACTTACTTTCCCCCTCCAGTCGACCAAAGATTTATCGGTTATCAGCAATGCCATTTCCGTTTACTTTCTAAGAAAAGGCTTGCTTCCATTTGAAAACTTTTATAATGACACGCTATAGACATATTTTTATTTCTTCGCGAGAGATTAACTTGGTGTTAAAACTTTTCTAAGGAAACAGTTCTCTAATGTTACATAAATACGTGGATGGAAAAGATATATCTTCGCACTGTCAAAAACGCATCTGATCAAGTTGAAAAAAGGCATAAATATAAATAAATAAAATTATCCAGCCATTTTAAGCCTATTTCTTTACAATGGTACTCAGAGAGACAGATAGAAAATGTTGAAATAATAGCATTTATTGTCTCGTGACAACAATTTGTTATTCTACCGATTATTGTACCAAATTATAAAAAAGACAATCAGGAAATATCAGCTTAGGTAGCCTGCAAATGATATTTCTTATTTCAAAGCAACATGATTTTTATATACCATTTGCCACCTATCATTTTTACTTTTACATAATGTTAGTATATTTCGGCAGATTAGGAATGTTGCCGTTTTTGTATGATATTCATCCTAATATTTCGAATTTTCAAGTTACGATTTAAGATCCCAATAACCGAAACATTCGGCGTTTTTCATTTACATGCTCCAATTTTGATATCTAATTTCCTTATATGAAGAAGTTAAAAAAATGAAACAGATGGCTCATATTTATAATTTTTTTGATTTAAAACATTTCCCCCGATTTTCATAAATGCTATTAAATAAATTCTCAATCACCTTCATTGATTTTTTGTGTCATTTAAATGGCATCCTAAATTATAAAAATAATATAAAGTATTTTATTTTTGCAAAACGTAGCCCCTTTTTATTCTTTCGAAAAGGCCAAGTAAAAAAAAGTTCTACAAAGAAAGAATAACCAATGTAAAGCCTCCATTGTTTACTGTCAACACTACAAAAAGAAGGATTAATTTATTAAATAGTAAAGGAAATTAAACATTCTTGTTCTGGCTTTTTTTTGAATAGCTAATTTGATTAAATTCTATAAAACATTTAGAAAGCCTGCAACATCAAACTCGATTTTTTTCTCAGCAAGTCAGTCAGTAGAGCTTAGTAAATACTGGAAAGACAATTTAAATGATAAATGATTCATGACATTCTTTCATATATTTAATCAACTTGAAACAAAAATAAATATAATTTTTTAAAAAGAATACATTTTTAAAATCAATATTAGTAAGGATTTATTGTTACCCTCAAGACTTTACCGTTATACATGAGCTTATATTTCAATTAAAGAATTACAAGAATTAAGGCTGTTTTTTCAAAGGCAATTTTAGCAAATGCCTAAAATATTATCTGATTTTGAGAAGCACTAGACATCTTGATTCCAGTGAAAGGACGTCTTAGTATATTCAGCCGTCAATATGCTCCATCCAGTTGCGTTGTCAAACTGCTCCATCCAATATACTAAGGATCCTCATTTATTTTAAATCAAATTTTTATGCTAGTGGCAGGGAAATATGTTTTGCAGCGTAGTTGTTTTTTATTTGACAGAAATAAATATCTAAATATTTTCTTTTCTGTTGTAGTGCAATATATGGTATCAGAAAGAGGCGAACTGAACAACGTCTACAACTGTTAAGCGTCCACACAGGAAAAAAATGCACAAAATATTTCCTAATCTATATATAAAAAATTAATACTTATCAGTGTGTCTTTTATGCCTTCCTAAATCTTTCATCTGATTGCAATGAAATTTGGTCTGCTTATTTTTTACACCTATGGAATGGTTATAGGGATAATACAATTATCAAAAATTAAATAAAAAATTCGAATCTCAACCGCATTTGTTTACAAAAAATTAATTTCCAAATAATATGCCGAGGAGATAGTAGATTCTGTTGGAATGATAAATGCAAGTTTAAAGTTAATATTTTGCAGCTATATTACACAAATGATATGCATCTTATTCTCAGAGGTAACAAAATTATTTCAGATTATGCGAAAACGTTTTGAGGAGACAAACCTTGGGTTTTTTTAATTTAAATTAAGTTTTAGCGTTTTTCGCAGTAATTACCAAAGGTATAGTAATACAAATAATTTTGCAACATCTTAATTTTCGAAAATTATCTTTTCAACAATATTAACGATTTTATGGTTTAAATTTATTTTCTATGTTTAAAAAATTGAAAAAGAAAATATTTTAATTACATTTTCTAAAATTAAATTTGAGAAATCTGAACGAATATAAAACCAATAACGAGATACAATAAATAGTTTCTTTCATTACCCTTCTGAAAGAACACTAAGCTTTACAATTTTAAGAGAATACACAAATTTAATATATAAAAATGAATATTTGTTTGTTCGTATTTTATATACTGTCGTACTTTTTATCCTATCTCAATAAAATTTTGCCAAATTATTGACTGATTGAACTTAATAATATTTTCTTCTGTGGTACCAAAGCACCGGGTACCAGTCAGTTAAGTATAAATTATAATAAACTTTAAAATTAATAAATGGTATCACATAGTAGTTTGACACAGCCTTCTTAATTCTGATACGTAGTCGGATGACGAGGACGACACATAAGATAGTACTTCGGCTCCATTCTTCCACACAACACTAGCAGAAAATATTTGAAACTTATGAATTTAATGTGGTTTAAAAGTAATGTGATTTTTCTTAAAACTATGGTACTATGCCTCGAAAAGAATATCCGCAATCCGAAAACCCAAATGTTATAGCTCAAAGTGATTTCAAATTATCTTCACTGATATGTCAAAATTATTTTAGAACTGCTTAATCATTGTCCCTTCATACGGAAAAACGTGTTATGAGAAATAATTCTACTGTGATGTCACAAAAAATATGGTGTGATTTGATATTTTAGTAAATATGCATTGTTGTACAGATCTGCATAGTAACCAGGAAAGCAGATTTTGAGATTTGGAAGAGTTTGTGCAGAGATGCTTGAATCTTTTATTTTATTATGTTGTTGGTACTTATGCCTCTTTTCAAGCCACTGAGTTCTTCATACTTCGCATTCGCTTGCATAGACCTTCTTTTTATAGAGGGCACATTCATACACCTCACAGATAGAACACAGAAGAATAACCATGCCCGAACAAGAACGCCCAGATAACGCGGAGGATACGCTACCAGCATGCCAGGATATCGACTCTTTTTATTTTACTATATGGTAAAAAAATCGCATTTACTATATAATTGCAATCGTTATAATGAGGGACAACGCTTAATGTATTGATCTCTCAAAACAAGACGTGTTCATTCGATTTGAATCTAATTGATTATGCTTATGATACTATAATTGGATGTGTCACTTTTCGATCAAAGTTTCCTTTATCATGAGAGCTAGATAAAGTAATAATAGAGAATTCTTTTGAATTTAAAAATTTGTTTTTTCGAAATTAAACTTTAAACCAAAGTTTAGCAGCTTTAATTCTCTGGTGAATCTAAAGAATCATTTAATATTATATGAATTGAAATTTCCATAAATGGTTAAACCATTGTTGAGCTGTTAACTTAACTTTGTGAGACACATTATTTTTAGAGCTATACTCGTATAAGAAAACATTGGACATCTAATTCTGCAAAGGCAGTTCTACATATACGACTAAAGTGCATAACTGCAAAAAAATATTTGCAAATATTCAAGAAATAGAATAAATTTAATACGTTAGATAATCAGTTAAATAGATGGGAAAGGTAGTTCAAAGTTTCTGAATTAATACCAAGAGTCTCGATTTAAAAATAGTCATAAAATATGCATCAGGATTATATTCTATAATAAAAGTTATTAGGGTTCTAAAATTTATTTTTTCAAATATTTTTCTTATTTTAATATTCTGAACAAATGTATCAGGAAATCTGATACGTAGAACTGTTAAATAATTCCATTTTGGTTTAAGAGCATTACATGTTTTTAATAATAAATCCTATATTTTGCCTTAAAAAATCTGAATCAAGTTTCTGATATGTTATCAGCCTAATTCTAAATCTGGTAGTTCAATTCTTTGAAGTCGCCGTGTAAATTTAAGTTATGATAAGAAAAATTATTTAATAATGTGATTGTTTTTAAATTTCACCTTCGTCTCTATATTTAACTTAAATTTAAAATTTCGTATCTTTTTTCCAGTTATTCTTAAGCCTGTACACTATTTTTAATAAAATTCTTGAAACCAACATTGGAATTTTAATTATTATCACATTACCATAACTAATTAAATTTTTGCTAAAATAGTTTTATTTCATGGTACTTTATTTATTAATTAAGAAATTCGTCGAACGGAGTCTAAGAAAGCATACGAATTACAAGCAGCTCTTCTGATTTATACAGAAAAGTAAATTTTTTTTAACTTCTCATAAGCTTCAACGATATTATCATATTAATGAATTCGTTAACTTTCATTTTTCTGGAGCAATTCTGTTTGGGAAAAAGTTCTAGAATTCTCTTTTATACATTTTCTAATTTGAATGTACTCATTTCGCCATTATGCGTGAACTTAATTTAAGAATTTAAATAAAAAAATTAATTGAAAATTTTTCCAAACCTTATAACGCATTTCATATTAAAATGCATTTCATTATAAATAGAGATTCATGCTTTCGAAACAAGAATTATAGAATCGATTTTCACTAGTTAAAGTTAAGGTAAATATTTCGCAGAATTTATTACCAAGTTTTGATTTGTTGAATAGCTTGATATATATATTTTTTAATTTGCCTATTGAAAAGTGCTAAAGATTCATTTTTATTTAGTATTATAATCAGTTCTGTATTAAAAGAAATAGAAAATTATTCGTTCTTATTTATTTCTTAAAACTTATATGTATCTAAAAAAATTTAGTAATGCTCTCTTTTTCATAAAAAAATTATTCTTCCATTTAAAATGGTGCTATAAAATAGTGCAAATGAAATCCAAATATAATTCTTTGCTTACAATGGAAAATAGTAGACAGAGATTATCCCGATTATGAATGATGCAGCAAAAAAATTGAGGGATTATTTACATCAATACAGCAAATGCAAAAACTCTGTAAAGTAAATTATGCCATGTTATTGAAATGGAAAATCTTAGCCGTTTTTAACTCTAATAGAAATGACATTATATTAATCTCTTCTCCAGTTTTTTATTATTTTAAAATATCGAAAAAAAATGTATCCGCTTTAAAATAATACTTATACAAATCTCTCAATTTGTTGCTATCAATATTAGAGTAAATCTGTAACGTTATTTCGTAGCTTAAATAGTCTCATGAGGAAGATAGATTGATACATATTTCCTAATTAATGGTGAATAAATAAGAGAATTGGTGAATTTGGAGACAAAAAAAGGAGCATTCTAGAAAATTCAAGAAGTATGGTATTGTCCTTATTAGCAGCTGGTATTGAATTTTCTATAATATTAAAGACTACAGAAAGGACGCTTTCACATGAGAATGAATTTTCTTTCTGAAGTACTATATCTTTGTGAGGGGTGAGCCAATTGCTATTATGATATTGAAGTTAATTGGTTATTAACTCATTGTTTGCACATATGTTGTTTATTTTTAAACTTTCCGTCTTTTTTATATGTGTTAATGTGGTTTTGTCACTTGTATTTCACGTTTCTTATGGAATAACGAAAATATTTTCATTATCCTGCATATCATGTTTTTTTCTGACGAATCTAGAGGACAATTTCTTTTTACAAATGCAACTTACCTATATAATCTGTTATTTCCAATTTAAAATTGCTGAGTAAGAAGATTATGTTCAGCTTAGTTTAGTTCTATTAGCCTTTCGTTTTAAAACAGCACTAAGGCTATTTTTGGATGGACCTGGTAATTTTGAACCGCAGCCGGATGACAAGGACGGCATCAGAGCAGGCACACTCCTCTCCACACCACAGAGTCCCAAATGGAGAATGTTTGGCCCAGACGGATTTAATGGGCATCAGACCTACTTACACAACGGTTCTTCGGTGGAATCTACCTGAAGCCCTCCAGTACCGGAGCCTAGACCTTACCATTAATCTACTTGGCAGTAACCGGACAAAGGCACTGAAAAATTGCTTTGAAATTCTAAAGTGATACCAAGTAAATACAGTTAGTAAAAGTATAATTATTTGTGATTGGAACATAAATTTTTAAAGTTTATTTCCTTTTTTAAAAATACATATTAACATATAGCAAAAATATGCAATGCTATTTTTAAATATTGCAGCATATGTAGAGTTTGGGTTTGGAGAAGGGTAAATAGTTTCTAGAGAGTGAGAAATGCTTTTATAAGCATAATATTTACTTTTTTAATAATTTATTAGAAGCATTACAGAATTCTAAATTCTCTTATAGCATGTACAAAGTAGCTTGGATGACATAAAAAAGATTATAATTTAATTCCTTGCTTTATATTGTGCAATTTAAACTGCAGCCGGAATCCTGATAAGTTATAAGAAAAGTACTTTAGCAAACATTTGGTAAAAATTATGATTGAAAAAATAATCTTGATTTTTCTTGATATAAATAAAATGGTTAAATCTAAATTAATTTCCAAATTTTAAAAGCATACATTTAATAAATATATTTGATAAGAATAGAATTTAATAAATATATTTTATAAACATAGAATTTAATAAAAATATTTCAGAAGTATAGAATTTAATAAATATATTTTATAAGTATAAAATTTAATATTTGCTGACAATGGAGCATTTTGCATTAACGTCTACATCACCAGATAAAATATTTATATCTAAAAAATAAAAATTCAGTTTAAACGAATGGCACAAAATGTATTAAGAATACTAAACATTGAGACAAGTTAAAATGAAATTAATTCAGTTGCATGCAATAAGAAAGTGAAAGAAGTTTTTTTTTAAACAAACAGTATTATCTAAAAAATAATGCTATCAATTACGTTATCAGAATATACTGAGAAAAAATATTTCCTGATTTCCATTCTTTCAAATTCTAAAAACTACAATCGCTCTTGAAACTAATTTTACATAAAGTTTTCAACAGAAATTGTTATTCTTGTATTGACACTTGCATTGGATGTACACTTCTCATTTAGTTGGTATGTCTCTATCATCTTCCTCTCGGTATAATCTAAAAATATTATCGTTTTCAGAATTTCGTTTACCTTTTTTCGAACATATTATTTCAAATATAACTGATCAACAGGAAATTATTTTGATGTATAGCTTTTGTAAAAGAGTTGTAGTTCTGTATCGAATTTCTGCTACAAACTTCCATTCCTAAGATCATTCAAGTTCAGGTATCTCAAAATATTGGAACGTTATATTTTCTCTTCCAAACATGAAAGCATTTCTTTAAACACTTCAAAACTCCAGTGACAATCCATTCTTAATAGAATGATATACAAAAGAAGAGTTTAACAGAGGACGGCAACTGAGTAACTATGTTTTCAGACATACACTGAAGTGACAAAAGTCATGGGATGACTGTTAATATCGTGTCGGTCCTCTTTTTGCCCGGCGAAGTGCAACAACTCGACGTGTCATGGAGTCCACAAGTCGTTGGAAGTCCTCTGCGGGAATATTGAGCCATGTTGTCTGTATAGACGTCCATAATTGTGAAAGTGGGGATGGTGCAGGAGTTTGGGTACGAACGGACCTTTCGATGATGCCCCATAAATGCTCGAAGGGATTCATATCGGGCGATATAGGTGAGCAGATCATGCGCTGGAATTGTCCGGAATGTTCTTCAAACCAATCGCGAACAGTTCTGGCCCGGTGACATGGCGCATTGTCATCCAGAAAAATCCCATCGTTGTGTGGGTACGTGAAGTCCATGAATGGCTGCAAGTGATCTGCAAGCAGCTGAACATAGCCATTTCCAGTCAATGATCGGTTCAGTTGCACCAGAGGACCGAGTCCATGCCATGTAAAAACAGCCCACACCATTATGCAGCCACCACCAGCTTGAACAGTGCCTTGCTGACAGTTTGGGTTCATGGCTTCGTGGGGTCTGCGCCACACTCGAACTCTACCATCAGCTCGTAACAACTGAAATCGTGACTCATCTGACCACGCCACGGTTTTCCACTGGTCTAGGGACCAGTCGATATGCTCACGAGCCCAGGAGAGTCGCTGCAGGCGATGTCGTGCTGTCAGTAAAGGCACTCGAGTCGGTCTTATGCTGTCATAGCCCAAGGAAGACAAATTTCGCCGCACAGTCCTATCGGACACGTCCCTCGTACGTCCCACATTGATTCCTTTGTTATTTGACGAAGTGCTGTGTGTCTATTAACATTGACCATTCTACACAGACGTCGGCGGTCTCGGTTGTTAAATGCAGGTGGTCGCCCACTGTGCTGTCCATGATGGGATGTGATGCCTGAAATTTCATACTCTCGGCACACTCTTGATACTGTAGATCTCGGAATGTTGAATTCACTAACGATATCCGCAATGGAATGACCCATGCGTCTAGCTCCAACTAACATTCCACGTTCAAAGTCTGTTAATTCTCGTCGTGCCGCCATAAATCACGAAAAACCTGTTCATATGAATAACTTGAATACAAATGAAAGCTCTGGGAAACGAACTGCGAACTTATACTTTTTCGCTGCGATACTACTGCCATCTGTATATTTGCATATTGCTATCCTATGACTTTTGTCACTTCAGTGTATATTGATATTTCTCAGATTATTCATTCTCTAATTTTATCTAGGGGAAGGTCTCGTAACACGGTTATTCAACCATTGTTCTTGATTGGATTTCATACTGCAAATGTTTTAATTGGTTTTATTTTTTATAAAATGCAAAATGAAACAAAATAAATCGTCCTCCCGGAATGTAAAAGTATAAGAATATATAAAATATTCGGCAGTACCCTTTAAAGCTCATAAAATGTGCATTATTTATGAAACCCCTTTCCTTACTTGGATATATTTTTCAGTCAAACAAAAAAATATTATTTAGATAGAAAATCTATTTTAAAATATATAAAAAAAACTTTTCTTAGAGAATTTGCGGATATATTTTAAGAGAATTAACATTAATGGTAAGATATGCCTTAAGGTACAATTTAGTTTTCCTGATTATGTTAACGAAGTGAAAAATCTTAACTACTCGTTGATAACAAAACATGATTAGCAAATTAAATTACCGGTTTTGAAATTAGATATATTTTTTTACTCTAATTAATCCTTTATTCTGTTTTTCAGACTAATGAGAACTAATGAATGTTCAGACAAAAAAATAGAATTCCCTCTTCCGTTGCTTTTAATTAATTTATTTAATATGACTAAGTAGTGCACCAAAATAAATATTTACCTTACAGTAAAAACTGGAGGGAATTCTAGTAATCATTTTTAAAATGTTATTAGCTTTCTTAAACATTACTATTAAATTTTATCACATGTTGAATATAAAGGAATTTAAATAGCATTGCAATTTCCGTATAGGCTTAAAAGTTAATACAAAAGTAAAATGGATTATAAATTCAAATAAAAGCTTTTATAAACGTTTTTTCATTAGAGGAATAAAAGGAAAAAATTATTTTAATTCTGTATTTTGTAAATTTAATTTGCTATTCACTGTTATAAATATTATCTCTGACTATCAATTTTAATGAAATTCCTTATCAGGTGACAACGCTGACATGGCACAAAATTTGATTAAATTTATTAACGGATAAAATTTTTGAATTTTTCCTCATCAGGAAGATCGATTGCATATTTTCTTCTTTACAAATATGAAGCAAAATTAAGCTCAATAAAATTTTATATTAAGATATTGTGAAACTTCAAAGTTTTAGCGAATGGAACCGACTACGTGATTTCATTAAGATAGGAGATTACAAAAGATGATAGATTTAATAATTTTTACTTAAGAAATTTTTCAAACCTTTCTGAATTTTACTTAAATTATGATTTGAGAATTCATGTAACTTTGATGTTAAAACATTCTTATAAAATTCTAAGATTAAAATTTTTAAATCAATGTTTAGTAAAGCTATGAATTTTGTTATTGCACTCTATATAAACTAAAATGATTATTTATGATTTATTTAAAATACTTTTCAAGAATTGCAAAACTGAATCAGATAAGGCATCAGATGATAAAATAATAAAAATGGACTTCAAATAAATAATAATATTTTGGACAGTTTTCCACTGTCAGAGACTTACAGTTTATAGACGATAAAAGACAATCATTGTCATAAATCAAGGAATATCGAAGAACGACGTATTGGTATATCAGTCGAATTCTAACTGTGGATGTTAGAATGCTCATTGACCTTGGTGACTAACAAAATTAAACTATAGAAGGAAATCGATTTTGTAATAGATGTGAAATAGAACTCCCCTATGAATAATACAAAAAAATTAAAGGTTTGAAAAATCTCTACCAGCTTTTCTTAATGAATTATTATTATGGTGATAGGGCTGATAGAAAGACAGGAAGTCTGTTGAGAATCAAATTAATAATATAAAATAAAAAAATTAAACTCCTTTCTTTCAAAATATCTCTAAACTGTTTTAATCCGTAATTGATTTATTTATTTCTTACAAAATCTGACATTAATGCAGCAATAGAAACAAAAAAATACTCGAATCAAAATAATATAGTGAAAAGAAAAATAAGGAAATAAGAAAGTTTTAAGTAAGTGCATTAAATAAAGAAGAATTATCTATGAATAATAAATAGCACTTAGTGAATACTTTTGCATAAACAAATTTGAGATTAATTTCTTTTGTTTCATTTTAATCAAATTATGAAGATTTTAAAACAACGCAGTCATTAGCAATTATGTATTAATTAATTTTTATCGATTGGATATTTATTAACTGTGAACTCATTAAATAATTTCAATGATTTTAAGTACCATTTGATTTTAAAATAAAAGTTTTTTTTTAAATTTTATTCCTTTAAAATTTTTGAGTAGTGATAAAAGGAAAAAAGATATAAATTACAAGAACTCAAATGTAAGAAAGCTCCTTGGATAATATAAATGTTAAAGTAGTCTGAAATAGTTTTACAAAATGGAATTAAACTTTCTTGTTAGTAGATTAATGCATATCATTAGATATTTCATGTGATTAAAAACATATTGATTCATTAAAGTGAAAACAAATTAAGCAGGAGACTATTATAAATAGACAAAATGCATTCCATGGTGTTTCTCAAAACATTTTAAATATTTCAAAACAAATGCAAAATATTTTTAAATGTATTTTTTCTAAACTTCAAGTTATAAAGATTTTAGTACAATCAAATAACTATAATAATTACATAAATCTCTTCATTTTTAAAAATGGAAAACATTCAAAATCAAACTATCAAGAAAAAATGTTTGCATATGCCTACTCATCAAGTAAATAAATAAAATGTTTCACAAGCAATACAATACTCCTTTATCCGATGAGATTCAAGGATTGCTGTCATGGTGCAGTAGAAAAAATTTATCTACGTTATTGGTTCTTTTCTTACAACTAATAGAGAATATAACTCGAGCAAATTGCTTTCTAGGTTTTCCCTTACTCTTGAAATTTCAGTGATTAACATGCTATTTTTTTCAGTTTTGACCCTTATTACATTTTATTTATTTCTATTTTGAATGTCATTCGATTTCGCAACAAATGCGAACTTTATTTTCTCTTATACGATGCATGCAGAGAAAATGTAGTTGTTATCAGAAAGTTCAAAATGAGATTTTGACGAATCGCCGTGTCTCAGATCTCACTGAATTCAATAAACACTATTTTGGAATTATGTTTTTTCATCTGTGAACAATATCGTTCAGAAAAAAAAATTAGTGATACAGACTGATGAAATTTGATATATGTCATTTCAACAAAATTTTTAGATTTTTATCAGTTCTTGAATTCCGAAGAAGTTTGTCCCTCTGGCTGAGTGAGCGTGATAACAGTAAAATCCAAAGAACCAGAAGGATAAAAATCAGTACACAGATTTCGCATATAAATTCCGATCTGTATCAAATTTTGAACAGAATCAGTCAAGAGAGTAGCCGTTTACTCTTAAATACTTTCACATGCAAGTAAGAGCAATTTTTCACAAATGCAGTGATTTAAATAAAGGAAATTTTATTTTGTACTTACAATTGGAGTTTCATGTGAAGTTTCGTTTCAATGAATTAGAATAGTCCAAAGTTCAAAATACACAAATGGTGTTCTAATGTGTGATAATAACCGTACTGAAACGCCTAATTGCCAAAAACATTACATATTAATAGGGTCTTCCGCGTGCTGTTCGCCAATGGCATGTGTCAATAATGCATATATAAAGTAATTAATTTAAGTGTACTGTTCAGATCAATTATATTAATGTTCCCATTATAAAACAATGCTCTGGCAATTTTGGGATGGAACTTATAATTTTAAATCCCGGTCAGGGGACCAGGATGACTCATGAACCAACATCTCCTCGCCAAACTTCTACATCACACCAGCTGAGAGACAAACAAGTGCTCTAGAATGTTTCGTGGCGAAATTTTTTGCTGGTTAATTTGTGTTCATTAGTCATGTTTGTAATAGGATAAATTGATGGATGACATTTATTTATTAGGATTACGATCTTTTATAAAAATATAAAATATCATTTTTTTCTAAAATGGAAGGAAGTATTTGAAAATAAATCTGAAGTCGGATACCAAATGATTATATGCATCTATTTAAAAAGCATATGGGTAGTTGAGTTGTGGCTGTGAAAAATCATTTAAATAAGTAAAATGAACTCTTGTCTTTGTTTTTCTGTGGATCTACATATCTACGTGCTAATACGTTTGACCTAGAAATAAAGAAAAATCAGTCCAAATATATTTTTATGAGTACAAATCACCAGATAAAGACAATTTTCTTAAATAAATTTTGATTATCATGAATTTAAGATAGTTTTTCGGTCTTCCCGTTATAATTTTAGAAAGTATTATTCCCAAATTGTGCACAAGAACTAACATCTTTAGATTATTTTAAAATACAGTATGTTATCGTTTTAATGATACTAATGTAATAGTCGTATAGCTTCTTTTGCTAATTTTGGTGATGCTTTAAATAAATATTCTAAATCATAATATAAAAGAATACTTTTTTAAGTTGAAACTTTGATTCAAAGAACGGTTTTCAGCTTTTCACAAGAAAAGTAGCCATGAGTATTTTTTTCTGATTTTAATTTTAATTTCTTTATGAGCTTTATTTTATTTATTTATTTATTTGTAAAATCTGAAAAGAACTCAGTGAGGTTATTAAAATTTTGGAAATAAATCATTCTTACTATCGCCACTGTTATGCTAAATGATAGTACGTTAAATAATTATTTTTTATTTTTTCAATCTAGTTGAATATTATTGGATACAACCCCTTAATAAAAGTTAACTGCACCGCATCAATTTTCATTGATATGATCAGTGTATGTGGAATACGAAACATTGATTACAGTAATATATATGAGTAATTAAAGAACAATTGAGAATAAAAATAATTTCTTCGAGAAATTAATTAAATTTAAAAGAATTTTGCATTCTTTAGTTATCAATAATAATTCACCTATTTTTTTTTTCTTCAATCAGTGTTCTTCCTTTCTTTATACACGTTTACCGTGACCGATTCTATCATTGCCGATTGCAAGCTATTGAAATGCACATATATAATCAATCTGATTATGTACCGTAAAATGCATATTTGCTCCATTCTTGTTTCCATTTAATCAAACTAAACCATGAAAATCAAACTAAATCTTATGAGTGGATCAGTCAGATATTATAAAACCTTTTTTAATATATTGGTGCCTTTGAAAATTAGTTTATTATTATTACCATGGAGAGCAGAAGAAATCGTAAAAAAGTAGATTATAATTCATCAAAAGATATATAATTTTAGAAATTAATATTTATCAGAGGTTTTAGTTTATTTAATAATTAATTTTTTTCCATTTACTAATGCAAACAGATTTCATTTCTAGATGTCAGTTCATATTCATCGGGTTAATTCAATACATGCACTTATGTATGTTTTCCTTCCAGATTTTAAATATTGCAGCAAGCATATTTTTTTTATTTTTTAGATTATTAAGATAAAAAAATATGTTAAAGGGAATTCAATTATTAACAGTTAAAATATGGACCTGATTTACTCAAACAAGAGTTTAATAAACAAAATGTATAGCACTGAAAAAGTAAGAAAAATTATTTGAAAAACTAGCTTATTTTCAACTCCAGTAAATATTCTGCTCTAATCTAAATTAAAAATATATTATCTTTGTAGAAAGATTTCACATTTAAATATCTTTCGAATCACTTTTAATTAAAAAGTCACTTGACATTGATTAAATCTAGCAATATAGTCGAATACTTTTGAGAACGAAATTTAATTTTTAAGAAGAATATATTTCAATAAAGGAATGGAAGAAAAAAAAAGTTTTTCGAAGAAATTTTTATAAATGGCATGTTGGACTGCTGCATATAAAACTAATTCACATCCTATTCTTGTTTTTCATATTTTATGTTTACTTATATTATTAATATTTTATGTTAATTCAGTGATTTATAAAATATGGTGAGTGTAATTAAAGTTACGGATTTAAAACTATTGGTTAGAAGGATTTTTTATTTTAGAAGAACAAACGTTAGGCAATAGAATTTTGCTTGGAGAAGGGAAAATCAGTTCCAAAACGGTTTTTTTTTTTTTTTTTTTTTTTTTTTTTTTTTTTTCATTACGATAGATGGTGCCGTAAGGAGAAAGAACAAAAATGAATTCCTTACATACGGGAATATTGTTAGCCGAAAGTAAACAAAAGAAGTCATTGATTTACTAAAAATTTATTAGTGATGAGACAAGAATACATTTTTATAGAGACAACAGTGAAAATGACAAAAAAAAATCTTCATGGAACAAACATATTGCCTATGTGTGGTTGACATAAGTTGTTCGATATATCATCAACATGGTTCCGCTACTAATTGGAAGTGCAAAACGGCATACTCTGAAGCAGATCAGAGAGTATCTGTATTGATACAATCAGATTCTGTGTTGATACAATCTGTATATATATCTGTATTGATGCAATCAGTGTAGTGTGTGATGCTTGACTTCAAGCCTGTTAGATTCTCATTCCGCTCCCTGTAAATAACATTCTTCAAATAAACCTAAATCCAGAAATCACACAGGTTTAAGTAACGGAAACGTGGCAGCCACGTTGTTCAAAATTGGCGTCTGGTGATCCTATTATTTTGGAAGTGTGCACTCAGTAGTTGTTTCACATACATAGCAATTTGAGGAGAAGAGCTATTTTGCGTAAATATTGTGTGATCCACTCACTGACACTGCAGAAGAGCTGGAAGGACATGGTTAAGCAAAAGTGCTTCATATCGCTTGCCAGTAACCGCGCAAATAATGTCGCCTACAGGTGTTATATAAAGAAAAACCGACCGACGATAAATGCCACCGTTATTCCACACCACACAATGTATTTTTATAGCCGAAGAGGTAATGACAGTAGCTAAAATTCTCGATCACGATTTCCTGCTTTTTTGCTTATTTACAGAATCTTGCAAATGGAAGTGAACCTAGTCAGACCTCAGGGAATCCGTGTGCAGAAGATTTACGTGCTTCCAAGAAGGCAGATGGCAACTGCTGCACATGAGTTATCTTGTATGGATAAGAGCGCAAGATGTTCAGTAGGACATTACGCACCATGCTGATCGGCATATCCAGAATTCTGCTGATCATCACTGTTAGTCTGTTCTTCTAATGCTGTAGCCACAATTTTCTCGGCCGCAGCTGAAACTGGTTTCCTTCCTCTACGCCTTTCATGTCAAAAAAGCTACTTTCTTCTAATTTAGCAATCGTTTCTTCTCAGATCGTTTGTGGTTATTGAACTCAATTTTATGGATTTTAATGTCCAGAATTTACTGATAACTGTAATTGCATAGTCATAGAAAAAACTTCAAGAGCAGAGCCAGATCCTTTATGAGAATCGAAATGCAACATTCAGGCAAAGAGCTCTGCATTTTTATGGGATCTATGTCTATGTCTGCTATCATGTCACGTATAAATAATTCGCATATCTCCAAACAATGTAAATCCTGACAATGTTATCTATCGGCGAATTTTTCAACTTTTTTCCTTCACGAAACAAAATTCAATTGTTTCAAGATTGTTCTGTTAAATCATTAAATTATTCTGACCAGTAGTTACAAAATAATCGATGTTTGAAATAGCAATTTTAATTATAACCTCCCTGTCTGTATTCATAATAACATGGGAAATAATTTTATTCAGTCCTTAAACTTCCTTCTAATGTTTTAACTTTTTAAATGCAAATGATATATTTTTCCTTTTTTTTCACTTATTATAAGTTGATTTCAGCTGGTAAAATATGTATTGCCCTAATCCACATTTGACTAATTTTAAAGTTTGGTTAAAGATAGAAGTGCTTTTGGAAATGAAAATATATTTTAATCTTTTCATTTACAGCTGATTTTCATTTTTTATAATATTGTATTTCAAAAGCCAAAAAGAATGTTGGACAAAGAAATAAAAAAAAAATTATGATAACACGATATTAAATAAAACGCTTTCAAGGATGACCATATTCAAGTTCATGAAAATGTCGAGAATCATAAATAAAATTACTACCAAGCTCCATTTCGAAGTCAGCGTTTGATAAGAGAGAATTCTATGGAAGAAAAACCAATCAATTTATATCAAAATGTTTAGAAGTTATTAAATGTTTAAAATAAATTTTATATTCTTAATATAGTGTTGTGGTTGAAATGCATTTTACAAATAACATCTGTGCAACATTTTATCTGTTTTAGTGCTTACAAAAATGTTAATGCTTAGAATAAACTTAATATAGTATCGTCATTGAAATGCATATTACAAACAACATTTATAGATTAGCGTTTTTGTGTTAATGTATTTTAGTTTCTAACTCCCTATTTTAGCATTTGTTTTCTTGATTTTTATGATATAATTATTTATTTTTAGTTATTTATTCGCTAAGTGTTTTGTTCTTTGCGTTTTTGGTGTTTATAGTATGTTAAAACATGGGGAAATCTTTTCAGTGTTCTTTTCTGTAAATAAATAAATCTATGCTTTGTCGAATAACATTGTCAAAATATAAATTCTGTGATGGGCGTCACTTAATAACGGTCAAAATTTGTTTAATTCTAAATTCAAAATCTGAATTGTAACATTGAATGGGAATAAGATGCATTATTAGTAGATTTATTCACGCTTATCATAGTCAATTCAATATAAGTAACATAAACGAATATAATTTGATGATTTCTCGGACAAATAAATTATATTAGCTAATGCTTCAGGACAAGTACAAAACGTTCAAATTTGCTTATCCTTTTATTGAATTCAAAAGGAAAATGATTATCATAGAAGACAAATGAATTTTCAGATTAAGTGAACTGACCACTGAATTGAAAAGACGAATTAATAGGATTCGATGAAATTTTAAAGCGAAATTTAAATTAAAAAATAATAAAATTTTAAGATTTTGAAACTTTTAATTAATCAAACGTTGTTAAATGTTGATTCATCATAGTGTTGCTATATAAAATAGCGATCGCTTACATTTTTTATTTTTTACTAAAACTTGCAAATTTCAATTAAACTTTTAGTTAAGTTTTTCAGATAAAGTCTCAAAAATTTACATTTTTTAAAATTGAAACGATTTTTAAAATTTGTGGTATAGTTTTCAGCAGAATATTTCAACAACTGACGTACCTAATTTTCTTTTCTTTTTCCTTCATTTTTTAAACTTCAGTGTAGATTCTTCAGTGTAGATTTCGATTACAAATTATTTCTGAAACTTATTTCCTTATATTTTAATTTATTCTCTAAATTGCAATGCAAAATTTGTTTCACAGTTACTTGAATCGTTTTGCTCCCCATTTCTGCCGGATGAATTGACATGAATTTTTGTAGTTCGCAATTATATTTATTTTTGTTTTGTTACATTTGTTCATTTAAGCTTTACTTTTTTTATTGTTTCCATGTTATGTTCCTTTTTTATGTCTTCTAATGCAGTAGCTTCTAAAATTAAATTTTACAGAAATTCATATCGGCGACTAATTCTATTGCTACCAATATCCATGAGAACGACATGAAGAAACACATTAAAATGCTTCTTTATTCTAAATGGCAGAGACAATGGGGCCTGGAGACAAACAATAAACTTCATATGATCAAACCCCATGTGCAACCTTGGCCCTCATTAGCTAACAGAACAACAGATACTGTTGTGACACGTTTACGAATTGGACACACTAGATTCACCCATATTCATTTGTTGTTAGGTGAACAGCAACCATTGTGTTCGCGATGCAGTTGTCAAATGTCTGTACAGCATATTTTGTCAGAATTCCCAAATTTCAAAGCCCAGCGGTTGCACTTTTTTCAAAAGACTTCCCCTTCATTATCTTTTCTCCTTAATAAAATACCTCATGCCCAATTTTTTCCTTTTTAAAGTCTATAAAGTTTTATCCATTTATTTGAATCTTGATTACGTTTTAGCTTCTCCTCGTATTCCCTTCGGTATTCGTTTAAAGTAATATAATTGTACCCATTGTTTGGCGCAGTATAGTCAACATCATGGCTCTTGCGCCAAAAAAAACCTAAACAAATAAACAAACAGAAATTCATATGAAATGGATTTGTCAAGGCTAGCTTAATTAATATAAAGGTTATTGTGAATGATTTTGATTGGAAAGAGGATGAAATATCATGAAGTTCCATAACTTGAATCTAATACATGAAACACATTCCGTGTGTACATTAGAAAGAGGGAAATTTTATTTAAATCTTAAAAATCAGACATATCTGTTTCATAAAACTGCCAAAAAAATCCTTTTTGCTGAAGAAAAATAAGTAAGAATAAAGTCAATAACGCATTGAAATTGAATTTGTCTTAAAATGAGTAAGTAAAATACATTTTACATGCTTGTTGGCACATGAAGTTTCATGTGCCAACAAGCATGTAAATAATTTTTTCACATATTGCTAAAAAACTGTTCTTATTCAGGCTGCAAGAAAGTCTCATTTTGATTTTTCTTTCACCAGCACGTGGAGCGACGCGCCATTAAACGTAATGAGCTTACGCAGTGGCTAAAAGACGTCAGTTATTTACATATTTAATTAGCAGATTTAAGACAATTTAATCAACATTTTCCAAGTGGTTTTTCTTTTTAAAAAGGTCCCTCAAATTAGTTATTTGAATTTCAGTAGTTGTTGTTCGTCAGGGAAATAATATATAAATTTACGTGAAATTTCAACGTATTAATCCACCCTTAATTAACATGAACATAATTTATTAATTAACATTGTTTTTCAAAAAATGCTGATTAAGTAATTTTCAGGAAATGTACTTCATTTTTCTTTTTAATTTTTCAATAAATCGTTTTATAACATAAAATTGCATTTATATGAATGAGTATTTCTGAATTTATTTAAAGAAATCGAAAACCACTTTCATTCGAAATAATTAGGAAATAATTCTAAATATGTAATAATCAATCATTTAATTTTTAATCACGAATGAGTCCTTATATATTTGAAGCCTACCTTATTACTGAATATGTTGATTGAAAGAAATGGGCTTATTTTACAGAATAAAGTTTTGATGAACAACTTAAAATTATTTCAAAGTCATTTAAACAGGTTGAAATGCCATTCTAAAATTTGATGAAGTGAATAATTTTGGGAATTATAAATGAAGAATGAGAAATCAATCGTTATTTTAAAAGTTGAAAATGAAATTTATAAAAATGTGAAAGTAATCTTGTTGAATATGTGAATATCGCCAGTAAATCTTTATTTCTAGTAAGAAGTCGTATCATGAATTATCAAAATAATAAAATGCATAAAATGTTATATCTCAATTGCAAGATCTGTAAACTTTATCTGTCTTAAATTCAATCAAACTCAAGAACATGTTTTTGGATGTTTAAGAGTACCTCAAATAGCAAGACCCTAGTTATAAAAGGAATTCAGAATTTAAAATGCCGTTTTCAGCAAAGCCCTATAAATCATGAAAAAAGCAAGATAACAATACAATGATATTATTCTATATGCTGAATGCCATATAACTAAAATGATTACAGAACTCTTTTAGAGGTTCGACACGGCGTCGTATGTCCATCACGCCCAACAGCAGCAGGATTCAGCATTATTGTTAAAGAGTATCTGCTAGATTGAATATGTAAAATTCTTCTTAGATAAGATTTAATTAAGAACTCTGAGACAATCATTATTGGTTTGCATTTATCTAGTGATAGGATGATATCCAAAATAATCTTATAAAATCCAGGGTATGCTTGCTGTTTTGGAAAATAAAATTGACGTGTGATGGGTCATCTTGTTTTAACATTTGGGTATAGTTAAAATGCGGATGCTTCGACAGTTCAGCTAATAAAAATAAAGTTATTGATTCGAATATCAGAATTTCTCTGAAAAATGTGGATTATTTTTATATGGACAATAAAGGAAATATCATAATATATGTAGCCACATGTGTATAATTTTCCACAGAATGGAGCTGTATTCCCATTAATGATGCAGGCCAGTTTTTCATATTTATCAGATATCATGTTGAATCTTATATACCTCTTACAAACAGAATAGCATTTTTAGCTCACATATTATTTTCAGCATGGCGATCAGTTACCAGACTCTACATTTAAAAAGATGGCAAAATTACTAATTAGCTGTAGCATTCTGGAAGTAGTAAATATCACATTTTACCATTTTTTTTACTTTATTTATTCTTTTGAATAAAAATTCCTGTTGTTTAGTTACTTATGTTACATTTAGCTGCCAAATAATATTGTACTCGTTTGTGCGTATCATTAATTAAATGGAAAAAATTAAAACACCTGATAATTTTTTATAAAAGTTTATACAATTAATCATGATTGTGGCATTTTAATAAGTGTGAAACAAAAATATCTACCTAAGAGAAATAATATGATAGTATGCATTCACTGAACTCGATTTGATTCATGCTGAGAAAAGTAGCTGAACACAATAATTCATGTTCACTACAAATGCAGAAACCATGTCAATCTTCTTCCTCAATATCTTTATAGTTATACAATTTTTGATTCATTTTTTAAGAATAAAAAGGAATTCTGCTGTTGGTTTTTGTATATTTGTAGAAAAAAAATTTACCCAAATCTTCTGTAGCTAAAAATAATAAAAAAATGGATTATTTATAACAAAATGAACCTTATCACTAAATGTTGTTTAAATACGAACTTCTCCACAAGAATTCATAGTTTTTCCCTAATTTTTAACACTCATCAGAACATTGCTTATAATATTATCACTTTTTTGGGTTTATAATTAATTTGATTTAGAGAATTCCTATTCCAACTTCTAATTAAAATAATTTCCTTCATTATATCTATTTAGTTTTATACCTGTTAAAGCGTAGTGTAAGTTTTTTAAAACTTGCTGTTGTTTTCTTTGGCAGTGAAAATATTGGAAAGCAAATCTATGATTAAGATAAATAAAAAAACCAAAATATATTTCGTGGAAATCTTAATTATTTACTGTTATAAATCTACGATATTGGAGTGTTTCCCAAGAATGATTCCCAATTTTTAACCAAACAAATGTCATAGCAGGGCATAAATATTTAAAATGGATATCGGACTAATAAGAACGATGGATTATTAATTTTTTACTAATCCTGATCTTATGCAAATTAAACGAAAAACTATAAAAATGAGAATTTTCAAGTTTCAAATCACGTTTTAAATTTCCCAGTAAAAACGACTGCAATACATAAATTAAAATATCTGTACGGGAGCTGCTTTTAAAAGAATAGGTTAAATTCACTTTCATTATTTAGATTTTTTTACAGTTTCATATAGATAAATCAGTACCTCAACGAATTTGATTTATATGCAATCAGGATAGTTATGAAGTAAAAATATTCAGTTCTTTTAGAACTTTTACCTGTAGAATATCAAAATTCTTTGTTTTTTCCCATGTAAAGTCATAATTTTTCTCAAATTCTATTTCACCATAAAAGTATCATATACAGATTATTTAAATGGATGACCGAATGTAGATTTTTTTTAAATTTTGTAACTTTGTTTATGCTTATTAAAAAATTATATGCGCTATTTTTAATTGAAAATCTTACTTTTTTGTATCCTATTTGTTAAAATATTAGGATATTGTAACATGACTCCTTTTTTCCCTCTCTGTGGGAATTCTCAATGAATATCTGTCACCAATAGTTATTAATAAGCAAGCTCTAATCTAATAATGGGAATGATAAGTAAAGTACGGTCATTCATCATAAAAATTTTGCTCTAATCACACTGAAAGTTCAATTGCAAACAAAAAGAATATGTATCATCATTAATCACAGGACAATATTTATCACAGCAGAAAGAAAACTTCCATAATAAAGAATCACAAGTATCCTACTTAAACATAATTTTAAATATTTTTACTAAAAATAGGATATTTGTCTTGATGATGAATTTTTTATTTAATATACTATATTTTTATATCTACAAATGTATGCTGAAGACATATTCAAAATTAGTTAAAATTACCTAACTTTTTTGTAACAGCACAGTTTTTAGATGGATTGAAGCAACATTTCCTTCTGCCCAAATGTAAGCACGCATTGTGCTGAAGATAAGCAATGTAACTTATATGTAAACTTATTTATTTTAATGGGTGTTTTTGTTTTATTTAATATTCATACGTAAAAAAACTAATTTGTAATTGAAATTTCAATCATGAACTTAACAACCAAATGTGTAACAGTTATAAAATTTACTTTATGCAGTTTTATAATAATTATGTTTATTGATAGCAATACCAAAGTTTGCGAATTTTAGAAATTAATAACCAAATAATATATAGATATAATTAGAATCTATTAAATATAATTAATTTTTCTTGAACTTACCCAGAAAGGAATCTAAAAAATTAAAACGAAGTGCCAAGGGTATAGTCACTAATGAATAAAAAATTCAATCTAAAACAGAATATTTAAAAAAAAGAAACTAATTTTATATTCTAATAAAATTATGCGTTAAAATATATTTTAATTATATTTGTATTGCGTAAAAAATATATTCACGATTGTAAAAAATGTAACTGATTGTAAAACTGTGTTAACGTTTTACAGTTTTCCTCAGTTCACTGATATATATATATGCATCAATATTTATCATAAGGATGCCAAAATAATAATTAACGTTCTTCTGCTTTCTAATTAATTTCGTGTCTTTTTGATGCATTACTTAAAGGTGTCAAAAAGCATCAATTAACTTAAGTTAAAATGTCAAAAATAATTATAGTATACTCGTATCAGTTAACATGCATTATTCAAGAACTGTCGCTAGAAAGTGAAAATCGTCCTTTTTATCCTTTTCTCATTTTATTTTTCTTCATTTTCTCTAAATTAGGCTTTTAAAAACAGCATTTCGCCTGACTTAGAGAAAGTTGTGTTAAAAATAATTATGACTTATTTATTATTTAGATATGGGCAGCATAAATTCCCTTAATCGATTCATTGATTCATATTCATTGATTTTTTTTTATCTGAAGCTTTCAAATCTTTTGCCATTTTAAAGAAATGCCACAAAGGCTTATATTGATCATGATCAAGATTAATGGCCATATATCATTCCGCAGCCGAAAGGTATGCATGCCACATTCCGAAATCACCATTAGAAAGCTGAATAACTCAAATTCTATTTTTTTCAACCATTATTTAGTAAACCCTTTTGAAGAATATTGCTGAGGAAGGCAAAAAACAGAAGTTCCCAGACATAAAAAAACACTTTCAAAGTAATTACAGTTTATATGTAATACATAAATGCATCAATTCAATTAATACATTTTATCAATAAAATAATCTATTTTTATGCTGAAATATTTATATATTTTTGAGGAAACCTTCATAATTCCATTTAATAATAACATTTTCACTTATTTTGTTCTACCATAGAATTATTAGCCTACAAAAAATATATATTAATTCTCCGTTAATCGAGCCATTTCTCCTAGACCGATTGGATATATTTTCACCACTTACAAATTACTGTAGTTTGCACTCTTCAAAATTTACTATATTTTGCATGCTTTAAAACTTACTACATTTTGCAATCATCCCAATTTACTATGTTTTGCAATTATTCTTCGAATCAATTTGCCATGTCTTTTAGCAATTATCATAGTATGAACGATTAATTGAAAAGAATTTCATCTTTAATCGTTTATTACCAATTGCTAAAAATCAAAATTTAATCAACCAGATTCCCATGCCAAAGTCATAGTTACTTTTATATTTAAACATATAGTCATATTTAAAAAAATTATTACAGTTATTTAATAGAGCACAAATTTAATTAGTTACCGAAATTTCTTACAACTATTAATGATAATTTTAAAACGGTTTGACAATTATTATTATTTTTAATGTAAGCTTGCTTCAGAATAACTTCTGACTCACAAAAACTTTCCGATGAATAAGATTTTTCAAAAATAAGCGGTGTCCTTTTGCTGAATTATATAAGTAAAATATCGCATGCAAAAACAATCTATGCATTTAATTATAAAAATTAAAAATTATTGTACAATGGAGTAAAAAAAAATCCTATTTAATCTAAGATGTTGCTATTCCTTATATAAGATGTACAGTTGCAAAACCATACAAAAGGTTAATAATACATATTTTCAATACGTTTTTCCCTTTAATATGCTCAAAAAATGTTTTTACAGAAAATTATTTCCGCTCCATACATTTTGTTTCTGTTAAATTTACAAAATGTGTGACATAAAAACTCTGAAATATATGAGCATGCTTTTCTAAACTTTCTAACATCTTTGAAGAATCTAATAATTTTCAGCAGTGCTTATGATTTTTTATTTAACAAAGACGTAAGAAAATATGCTCTTCAAGTTTGCAAAAAATCAAGATTTTTTAAGGGAATGATATTTTTTATATCACTCAACTATAAAGAGCCCTACCTCATATACTTGCACCGATAATTATTATTATATTGTTGTTGGGGAATGGGACAACATGTACACATACTGTAAAAGGTAAAGTATAGTATTCATATCATGATATTACAAAAACTAATTTTACATGGTTGGTGTGAGGGTTAATACATAATATGTTTCCCAGATGATATTATACAATCCGTATAACGTCTTAGAATGCTATAAAATTAATTAATATTACACCACTAATTATTACACCACTAAAATTAATTAATATTACACCACTAATTATTACACCACTAAAATTAATTAATATTACACCACTCAAAGAGCCGTTCTCTCCGAACTTCCGACAGGCATGTTGGAGTTGCTTGACGGGCTGTAACTCATCGGCCAAACATGCTCCACACATGCTCTACTGGATTCAAGATTGCTGATTAGTTAATACGGGTGATATCCTCCTACCGAAGGGATTCGTTTACGATGTTTGAAAGGTGAGGATGGACTTTAACATCCATCAATATGAATTATGCGTCCATGACGCCCTGAAAAAAATGTACATGTTGTTGCAGAATGGCGCACTGTCTGTGCATGATTCGGTTCGTCTTGATTCTGATTTGATCTGTCATGATTCCAATTTGAACATGTAGGTCATTTCTGAACCCAGAATAATTTCTTCCCAAACTAGCAATCCTGCACCGCTGTAACGGTGTTATTTAATGATGTTTTCTTGGTGGCAACGGGTCTCTACATAGCAAGGTTCAGCGAGAATCAGACAGCAAGTTAAACCTAAACTCATCCGAAAATATCACTCAAGCCCACCCAAGTTCCTCTTGCATGTTCTCTACTCCAGGCTAACTTCAGGTGGCAATTATTTACAGTAAGTGGAACAGATCTGACAGGCCTACGAGCATATAGACCAATCTACCCTAAGCGTCTGTACTCGGTCTGTCTTGAAGCTGTCGTACCAGTGGCTTAAGAGAGCTGATGAGACAGGTCTGATGCTGTACTCCGTCTTTTTATTTAGGTAGTAACTACAAAATACCGGTCCTCATTCGGTGCTGTAACTCGGGGCTGCCTGTACTGTAACGTCTACTCACATTATCATCATTTTGGAATTGTTGCCAACGCTTGGAGATGGCACTCAGTGTGATTCCAAATTTCTCGGATGCTGCCATCTAGGTACGCCCACATTCCAGATGGCCAATAATTTTATTACGCAAAAAATCCTCAATGTGCCCTTTGTGTCATAACTCTGCGGTTATGTACGGAAAGGTTTATAAAGCTCTTGCAAGTCATTTTGCCTGAAATCCTTATATATCATTCTTTTACACTTTCTTCAAAGTGAAGTACCATAGATGTCATTTATTGGCTTCCTGTAATTTTCATATGATTTTTGAAGAAGTTTGTAATTATTTTAAGGGTATTGCAATACATTAATATGTATTTTAGAATTGGATTTCCGTGTGAATCTAAATTATATTTAATTTATGGACATGAGGATAGATAGGATGTGACTGCATGAAATAATAATGGAAGACGGCAAAAATATTCTAAAATAAAATATTTTATTGAAGAAGCCATTAAAAACAAGCTATAAATAAAATAATTCACAGAATTTTTTTTCTCATAATGAAGACTTTTCTCATAATAATAGGACTGACCAAAGATATTATTAGGACATATATTATTATTATAAGAAGCAAATGTCTATATTTTGACAGAAAAATACAATAACAACTGGTTTTAAATTTTCCATCTCTCATCTATATTTGGAAATATCAATTTAAGTAAAGTAAATGATGTCGAAGCATATTTAATTATCCAGAAATTACTCTAGATAATAATTTTCTCCAGTGTAAATGTTATTAATACTAAAGGCAGATGAGAAAGCAATATTCGAAAATGAAATATTTTCAATTAAAAAGAGGTACTACACCACCTTAACTTATTTACATAACTGAGACTGAAATTTCATGTCCTGTCCAATACCTGAGGCATCTTCATTGCAAATAATAAATATATATTTATTGACATAATCTACAGAGAATTTTGCTTAAGTCAACTGAACAAAAAGTAATGGTTAATTTAAATAGTTTTCTTATTTTGGAGTTTTAATATGGAACAACATCATATTCTGATATGTACAGTAAGATAGCAGATATTTGTATAAAAATCTATTTTAATTGAAAGCTATTGAGCAAGTTTACATTATTTTTTAAAATGGGTTATTAAGTGAATCACTTAGATAAGAACGCATAATTTATTTTCTTTAAATATGAATATTCAGAATGTTTGGTCAAATTAAATGAACATATACCAGTTTAAAGCAGTAGCAACAGTTTTTATATATATGGAAGAGTAGCATATATCCTTCTATACATAGAGAGTAGTATAAAAAATAGCGAAAGCTAGCATAGAAAATGCGTATTAAATTTATCATTCTACATTTTTAATTTTTTAATAGATTTCTGCTTAATTTTTACTATATTATATGCTTTTTCATAAAGTTGGAATCCGAATCAGATAATCCTATCCGTAGATAGTTCATAATAATATTATCTGAAGTACAATTACTATATATTACTTATAAATACATTATTCGTCAGAATGTAACAGAAATAAAATTTGCTATCGCATGATACGGATTAACAGTAAAATATATATGTAATTTTTTCAGCTCCTCTTATATGGATAAGCTTTTTAAGTAATGAAAATCTAAACGGTACAAACGGATTGCTTATACTCTTAGGACTTAATTGAAGATTTTTATCATATTGAAGCCTCAACATTGCAAGCAAAAAATTTATTTAGCAGAAAAAAAGCAAATAGACAATAAATTATTTTTTAATAATTATAAACTAATGTAATTAATTAACTAGGCATTTGTTTATGACATTAACGCAGGGTAAGCATACACATATTTCTCAATTTTGAATAATTGAGCCTTAAATTTCACAAACAATAAAGCGTTATAACTAATTATAGTATTTATATTAAGATACATTCTATTTAGTTATACTCCTATAAGAATTATTTATCATTTACAGGTATTTTTATTAAGATTAAGCCTTCGTACTTAAATACAAAGAAAAAATAACATAATAATGAACTTTATGTTCTCTATCTTACAAACAAAAATATATTTTTTGTTCGCATTCCAAATTTAAATTTATTTGATTATAGCTTTTGATGCTCAAAAAATTATAAATTTCAATATAAAATTAAAATTTTGTATTTAACATGGAAGACTTAAGAAGAAGAAAAAGCATTTATCTGATATTTTGGGGCATAAAAAAATCAATTGTGCAACTTAAACGTAATATGATATTTTTATCACAATTTATGAATCATTTATTTGAGATACATAACAATAAACAAGTGATAAATTTGAATAATTAAATCAACGCTATACTTGTAAGAACAGTCAAATAATAAGAAAGAAGTGTATTCGAAAGAAAAGAGGTATATGAATTGGTAATAAATATTGTGTTTATTTACAAAAATGGAACATCAAACATAGAAAGGATGGATTAGGACAGAAACCTTTTTCAACTCCTCAGACTGAAATTCAAACCAAGGATTTTTTTTTCCTGTGTGGGGTCTGAATTTCGCTCAAGTATTGATCCATTCGTGGACGAAAATCGGAAGAAATTGAAGTTTAGAAGAAAAGAACTAATATCACAAAATCAAAGACAATAAGTTACTGAAAAATAAGCAAAATATTATTTTAAAATTCGAATATAAGAATGTCCACAGCAAAGTTGAATCAACCAAGCCACAATAAGACCATTAAAACAAACACAATGTACCTTTTTTATGCTCTGGAAATATTTAATTCCAATTTAATTCTATAATGATTTCTTTCTTTAGTTGACAGTGTATGTATTGGTGTATTTATATATAAACTGATGGAGATTTACTGATGATTTAATTTTGATTAACTTAGATAATACCAATATTGTTACTAACTGCTATCCTAAAGAATTAATTTTAAAAGAAACAAATAAAAATCATCTTGTAACAACTTATCTGGATTTGAGGATCGAAACTGCTAATGAGAAAACAATAGTCGGTATTTATGATAAAAGAGACGAATTCAAATGTAATATAATTAAACTCTGTAATTATTACTCTAATCTTAACTCTAAAATTTTCAAAAATTTAATTTTCTCACAATTTAATAAAATTAAAACAGTTTTTAATAACAAAATTTCATTTATAAAAGCAACAAATAGTTTTATTAAAAATTTAAACAATAATAATTTTTCCAAAAACCACTGCAATATCAATATATTTATAAAAAAAGAAATGACGAAAGATTAGTGAAATAGATGGCGCTCATAAACTACATTTATCTTTGTTTACACTGTATTATAATTAGACAGGTAGATCGATAGTTTTTCCTGCGGCGGGTAAGTTATTTCTCTTTTTGTTTTCTTAATTTAATTTAATTTAGTTGTTCGTTTAAATTTTGGTTGAATATTCTTATGTTGTTTTACTCTTTATATATATTTTTTTGTTTCATTTGGTGATGTTTTTTTAATGTTTCACTTTGTTTTTGTCTTTTGCTGATTAAATTGGTACGTCTCTTTTACCTTAATTTTCGGGGGATTTTCGGGTCACGAGGTGTCAATACTTTTGACCATTGTCCACCGATGCCTCACAGAAGAAATCCCTTATTTTGAATTCTTGCCTGGAAATGGCCCTTGAAGAAGTTTTCAGGCCAGATTCTTTTTCTATTGGTTATAGTTTTGATTCGGTTGTG
>JAPMOQ010043861.1:2964985-2983961 GCA_026543055.1 Argiope trifasciata | reverse complement strand
ATATATATATAATATAAATACCATGATTAGAGTGATAAATATTTAGATTTTTGGAAATGATTTGTATGATTTTTTTCATTGCCGGGGGAGTTAAAATTATCTTTTTCTCAGAAAATTGCTTTAAGCATTTTGTAATTGTATGTTTTACTGCAATTTAATTAACGTTTTTGGCTGTTTTTCTTTTTCAAGTACAAAATTCAAATGCATTCTTTTGGATGCATTATTTACGATTAAAAATGTGAAGGGCAGTTTTATTGATAAAGAGAGTGCTTCAAATTGAAAGTTTTCCTGCACGTGTTCTAAAATATACAATTTTTAACATTTATTTTGTATTGAGAATCAATTTAAACTGCCAAATTTAACCTTTGAAAAGGTAATACCAACATGTTGAAAAAAACTAATTTTTCCTACGTTTGCTTTAGGTGCCATGTAAGAACTTATTTTGAGCGAAATAAATTATTAGAAAATGTTTTTAAAGTATTTTCAGTACAAATTCCTTAAAAATAAAAAATTAAAAACGTGTTATAGGTTAAAATTTTGTTAATACTGAAATGATAGTTTTTTTTAGCTTAAAACCTTGTGATGCCTGAAATAATTAAAAATCACTTTCCTGCTGTGACATTTTTAGAAGTCATCATGGTAAAAAAACATAATTTCGCTTACATTTTTATTATTTAAAACTCAAGTCAAGGTTTCAAGTGTATTATTTCAAGGTCTGCATTCCCAACCTCCAAAATATAATTGCGCCAATTTCGATCATTCTAGTAAAAATAGCTGGCAGAGCATCAACACACACAAACATACTCAAAAACGAACACTCATTCATCTTTATTATAATTAAAGATAAAGACAATTTTGTTTTTTGTATTGAGTTGCAATAAAAATCAAATAAACTTTTGGGGCTATTTATGCCATCAAATATTTCCGGTTAATTGTGAAGGAAATGTGAAATGGATATTATCACTCAAAATGTATTAGCTCAAACTTAGTAAATTTCTAGCTCAAACCTAATAAATTACTAGCTCAAACTTAATAAATAACTGGCTCAAACAATACATTACAACAGTGATTCTCAACCTGTGGGGCGCGCCCCCCTAGGGGGGCGCCAGCACACTAATGGGGGGGCGCGAGCATATCCAAGAGAAAATGTTATTTAAAAAAATTGATTAAGGGGCTGAAAGGAAAGAACACACACACACATTCAAAACAAAATACATTTCGACATATTTAATAATTAACTTATTAAATTAAAACTACTTACTAAATTAAAAACAAATTTAATAATTATTAGTGACTTCGTTGAGCCAGTCTTGTAGATCAAAGTTTTCGAAGGAGGGTTTAATATTGGAAATAGACACTCTCAGTTCTTTTTCTATATTTAGCGGAGATCTATATTTTGTCTTCAAAGAAGCCACCGCAGAAAATTCAGTTTCACAAAGGTAAGATGTTGAAAATAGTAGTAGAATACGAAATGCCCGTGTTTTTAGTGCCGAAAATTCATCATCCACTCCTTCCCAAAATTCAAAGAATGATTTATTACTAAATTGTCTTTTAGTTTCGCAGCTTGCCGTGAAGTCTATGAAGGTTTCTTCCACTTCAATTGAGAGTCCTTCGGGAGTATTTTGAAATGGATCCCTCACCCACTTGTAACTGGATATCAGTTTGTCGTCAGCAAGAAAATACTTTTTAAAATTCTTTGCTAGCATTGCTAAATGATTTTCAATGGTTACAAAAACAACTTTAACATGTTCTTCTGCCTTGTAAGTTTTAATACAATCATTCAAATTTGTAAATATTGTTAAGTTTTCTTGCTTTAAATTTCTGCTCCACAATTCCAATTTTCTACAAAAAACATTAACTTTATCGCTCGTATTCAATATATGTGTATTTGCTCCTTGCAGTTGAAGATTCAAGTTATTTAATTTCTCGAATATGTCGACTATGTAGTATACTCGAATTTGTCACGAATGTCTCGAATACTCGAATATGTCTCATTTTTATATAATTTACTGCGGTTACAACCGTAGTTAACACAATATTCAAAACAGGACTCATTTCTTTGAAAGCCAAAACTTCTCTGTGGATCATGCAATGTTTTCAGACGCATAGTGGCGATTTTTGTTTCACAAGTGCTTGATTACTTTCGAATCTTCCGGACATAGAACGAGCACCATGTGTGAATATTCCGACGCAATTTTTCCATTCTTTGTTTGCCTCCTTCATATAATCATTTCAGATAGCAAATAATGTGAGTGCTGTTGCTTTGAGTTCTATTGGTTTGCAGAAAAGTAACTCTTCTACTACTGACACATCATCACAAAATCTAACATAGGCAATGAAATGAGCATCTTTATTACTATCTGTTGAATTACTAAGTTTTATTGAAAACAATTTGTCACGTAACTTCGAAAAAAGCTGATACTCTACATCTTCAGCTATATCAGCAATTCGACGGGCAACAGTATAATTTGAAAGAGGTATAAACTGCATTTTTTTTTTTTTTTTTTTTTTTTTTTTGCAAAATTATCTCCAAACATAATTTCTACAATCTCAATTGCGGCTGGCAAAATAAGCTCTTCACCAATGGTGTGAGGCTTTTTGCATCTGGCTATTTTATATGAAACTTTGTAAGAGGAAATTAAAGCTTTTTCATTCACAGACAAAGTTTTTTAAACTATAATTTTTGCTTTTCATATGATTTTAATTCGAAGAATTCTGAGTTTGTTTATGTACTCACTATGAAGTGTTTCCAAATGTCATTTAAGTTTATCAGGTTTCATGCTGTCTGCCGCCAACATTTTTGGGCAAATAATACACAAGGACTTTTGTTCTTCATTTACTTCACTACAAGTAAACCCAAAATTTAAGTATTCTTGAGAATATTTTCTTGATTTTATTCTCCGAACCACTCTCGTCTGTGTACTCGTTGATGCTTGTCTATCGTCTAATGCTCGCATACGCCAGCTTAAAAATTTATCCATGATTCTGCATAAGTCTGCTGCTGTGAATATTTAATACGGTGAATTGCAATTACACGAAAATAAATATAACATACACATTCAGAATAGATTCAATAGCGATAGAAGGATCGACTCGAATGAGTTTGTCTGGAATTGAAATGGGTGCCATAGAACTTTCTCCTTCTCCCTTTGAAAAAACGTTTGCTCACATCTACGCACTCTCCTACCTTAACTTTTAAGCTGACCAGACACATCGAAACTGCCCGACATGGCGGGACTCAAGAGCAATAAAAAGGCATAGGATTCTGGTTTTTCAATGCAGAAGATCAGTGTTGCAAAATGTCAATAAATTTCCGTATTCTTGGTAATTTGTAAAGTTTAAAATTAAGGTTGTACTGTAGGTTTAGCGCCAAAATACTCAAAATACATTTTATTGTATGCGGTGGGGAGGGGGGGGGGCGCTATGAAAATTATGATTGAAAATTGGGCCGTGAATACTAAAAGGTTGAGAAACACTGCATTACAAGCTTAAAAGAAATCTGTTTACGTTTCTATCTATCGATTTAAGCATACAGTTTATATGCTCAATTAACTAAACAGAGAACGAAATTTTAGCATTTCCGCCACTAATTGTTTCCACACAGTTGTTAAAAATTCTCATTTTATTCTGTAATCCAGGAATTTACGGCGCTGCCAGTCATTAACTCTAACGAGCTTTTGCAGAGCGGCATGGCATTGCTTTTCAGAAACTGGGATATTTACATATTAAATTAACAGATTTAAGCACCGTTGCTCCAAACAGAATTCCTTTTTATGCAGGTGTTTAGAATTCACAGTTTTGAAATTTTAGTACTCAGAAACAGGATTAAGAATTTTAGGAAAATTCTAGAATTGAAATAGTGATTGTAACTTAGAATTTAGAATTTTAAAATTGTATGCATTATTTGATAGGATAGGGAATGCTCACTGAAAATTATTTAAAATATCTGAAATGCAATTTGAGAATTTTTGGATGTGTATTCTGAAGGAATAACTGAATTCTTATTTCTGTAATGCATGTATTTAAATATAAATAAGAAAGGAAATGAAATTATTTATATCGCAATAGATTGTGGGCACACTTTTATGTTTTATGTATAGTTTCATTAACGATTTCAGAGGCAATGCAAGAATCTGAAATTCAGCATTTAAAAAATCATTGGTTAGTTTCATTTTCAGTTTTTTTCTATCGAAAAAATCCTGCAATATTCAGATGAAATTAACAACGAATTGAATAAAGATATTTTTAAGTGATATTATCATCTATTTTTGAAGATAAAGGAGCAGTAAACTCTTTTTTTACCATATGAATAAGACAACTCTGCAATTGGACACCGAAAATACAACCTTCTCTAGTATAAAGTATGCTCCTAAAACTAAATTTCATGAAACCGAGATTTTGCATTTAAACTATCATTTTTTCTGTATTTAAAAAATATCTACTAAAATACTTGTTTTCATCATTATTTTTTCAAGAAAATGATAATTTCTATAGTCGTGAAAGGGTTTAATTGAATTATTATTATTTCTTTGAAAAGAAAGTTTAAAATTCAAAGGTAATTTAACAGTATAGAAACTACAAAGCTAATAAACATGCTGTTTATAAATGTAGATTGTATAGTAAAAAATATCAAAATCCACATTTACACATTTTGATAATTTGTATAATGTACTATAGAAAAAATAAAATTACAAGACAATTATCATACAAGCCAAGGAGGATGTATATCTATGATTCAGTAGAGTTTAATACTAAAAAAAGGAAGGAAAAAAGTGCATGAAAGTAAAAAATATTGTAAACCTTTTTTTTATCAGCTATATAAATTGAAACCTCGTTCTTTTAAGATTATTTTTAAGCAAAATTTTCTTTAGAGCATGAAAATTATGTACACGTACAGAGATATAATTAAATTTCAAATGATCCATGTACTTTCAATTTTAAACGTTGATATTTTTCTTATAAATCATGATACTTATCTTTTTTTTCTAAATAATGCTTAGAAAAGGAGTACAACTAACACTTCTGGAGTGAAATAGCAATTTAATCTGCATTCATTGCATTATTAGAAATCTTTCTTAGTTCTAAGGGCAATAAAATTATATTAAAATCAGTACATGTCAATATTTAAACTTTAATAAGATTGGACATTATAATCATGTGGAAATTGCATAATATGATAGCATTAATTTTTCAACAAACACAAAAAAAAATGTTAATTTCCAAATTAAAATTTTTTCCATAGCTGAAAAATGTGTATGGAAATATTAGAAAGCAAAAATATAGCATTAAAGCATGCACAAAAGTCAAAATTATTTACGTTAATCTGAAATTAACTTCTTCGAGGGACATGATTGATCGCCAATTTTCGTCATTGAATCTCTAGGCTATTTGATCGTCAGTAAATGCGTGAACAATTCCGGAGGATTTTGTATTCAATAGTTTTCAAAACGAGTTTTTCTAATACAGCAAAAATTCATGAATGTTCCATTTTATATATCCAATAGTTCCTTTTCCAAAAATAAGCTAAGGAAAAAAAACAGTTTTGTAGAACTATGTGAAAAAACATAATAATAATATATTTCTAATAAAACAGTATTTTCAATTAAATTACAAGTTAACTAATTATTACTGAAATTTTTTTCTTAATTCCTCAATTCTGAAAAAGTTTACCTTATCTTAAAAAGACTCTTCAAATTGTTAGAAATGAAAGTTTAACTCGATAAATGCTTATAAAAAATATTGAATTGAAATGTGTGGATTTTTTTTAAATCCTAAAAAAGTTTAAAGGTATGAAGATATTCAAACACAAAATTCCATCTTCATTTGCTTTGAGAGAGAGATATGTCACTTCGTTTGTGGAATGCCATATTTTACAGTGAATGAAAATAAGAATCTAAATTAGTTTTTATTGTAGGGCACTGGAATGAATAGAGTTACATGAACGTTTTATAAAAATTGCCTTGATGTCTGACAAGTGTGAAAGCTATTGTAAGCGTAAAAAAATTCTAATAAATCATTTCTTTGCTTTTTTAAGTAAGTTTTTTTCTTTACTCTTCCACATAGAATTCTCTTTAGAATGAAATTGTGTATTTTATTTTCTATTATTTCTTTCACGAAGAATTTTTATCCTTTCTTCTTCTAAAAAATTTATTGAAAAAAATACTTACTTGTATATAATCTTGTCAAACACAGAAATTTTTAGTCTTATAGCTGCAAAAACCATGAATGATAGGAGAAAAATGTTGATTTACTTTTATAGAAAAATGTAAAAAAAATTGAAAATTATACAACAAATATTAATTAGACTAAGTTTTGATTTTCAAAATTAATTTCTTATGCCAGTCATTTTTACTTTACACTCACTTGCTTTTCTCACATTTCTATTATCTTTATACAGATACTTTCATGAAAAAGGAAAACCACATATTTTATCAATAAGTTACAAAATTAATTGTATTTTTGTGAGATTTTTTAATCCTATCCAGAAATTGTTTTATGGGAAAAACAATCATTGTGCTAAAATTGTGTATATTTAAATTCCATTTCAGAAAGTGTTTCAATTTTACAAGATCATACCTAGACGATAATTTTATACTTTAGTTTAACTGAAAGAAGCTGGTTTTGTGAATAAAAAATATTGTTTATTATCTGAATGTTGAAATATTCTATATGCAATTTTGGATTGATTTAGTTAAATTGTATATTTTTTATAATTTATTTCGGATATTGAACTTATTTCTATTAGCTTTAATTTTCGAAGTACTTATATTTCTCAGAGTAGTCATCGGAGGATTTAATACTGATTCAATAATTTAATATGATCAAATTATGTGATAATATAGTTCTGAATAAAAATTACTTTTTATAGCAAACCGTTAGATAAACAATCATTCGCTATAATGACTGTAGAAGACGTAGAAACCCAAAAGAATTTTATTATTTCGGAAATTGACTTATTGGAGTTATTCTGTGAGTGCCATGATCAAACAAAGTAAAAGCAAATTTTTTTAAAAAAAAGGATAAACATAAGGAATATATATATATAAAGTTAAAAAGAGGAAAAATATATTTAAAATTAGATAAATCTAATAAAAATTAAGAAAATTTTACGATAAACTACAAATGTAATTTAGCAGGTTTAGTCATAAAATAATTCAACAGTATGATTACAAGATTTGTTCAAATGAAGAGGTACGAAGCGACACGGTGGGAATAAGTGAAGACTTTATTCAAAGTATACACTATCGATTCCATTAACTCAACGATTCCATTGACTAACTAGCCGAAGGATTCATCGTTTCAGAATCCCTATGGCCATAGAGAGACCCAGTCTTTCACAATATCCTGAAGTTCGCCACCTTATTTGAAGAGCTTCTCTTTCAGATGCGTTTTCAGAGAATCAACTTGTGAAAATGGTAGGGCCTGTAGGTAGGACGTGTGATCGAGTTGCTCTTACTTGAACTTGGCCAGTTCCACGTGTGTGACTCTTTAGGCGTGTAGATGTACCATATCATGTAATAGAGCCATACCCACTGTGAGTAGCCCTCGGTTTATTGTTCTGTGTAGGCTTCAGAGTGCCTAACAGCACACATTAGAGTTAATGGTTCTTCTGTTCTCGAGGAATTCAATAAATAATGGGTCTTGGACATTGAGAAAGACTGCGCTGAAGCCATGGCTTTGAATTAATTTTTTATTAGAAGATGGCTACGCATGCTTCCACTGCATGCTGTCTCGATTTGCCTCGGTTCATAGCGATGGCTACAGCTCTCATCACCTGTGACGATCCACCAAAAGAAAGCCGGATCTTCATGATACCGAAACAGATGTTGAAGTGCTAGTCCAATACGTAGTTCCTTTTGCTGGTTGGTCTGCTACTTCTTGACCCATTGCTTGCAAACCTGCCGATAGCTCATTATGCCATGAATATTCATAATCTGTTTGTGAATTTGAATTTCATGACCGATTTTAAAAATAGTTTTTATTTTTCACATTAACTGAAAATATACATTGTGTATTTGCTATTCCAATTCTTCCATCATAAAATATTCAAGGACAGCTGATACTTCAGAACTACGTAACAAGGAAACTTTCCATGTCACGTAAAAGCTAAGTTCTTGTTTGACATCACGTTTTGTCTGCGGAGTTGTTTGTTAACACCCCCAAATTATCCCATTAGATGCATAATGGAACAAAATTTGTATATGTATAGCAATTATATTTGGATATTGTGTAGTTCCCTGAAAATGCAATTTTAAAAGTGCTCTCTCATGCTTATAATTATTTTTGTAATCGATACAAAAAATCCAGCAAAAAAGTTATAGTGGATAAATTTTAAAAAAAAGATGGCAGTATTTGGATACATGCAGATACTATGCATACATATTACTTAAGTATTAGGTATAAGTGTGTGGACAGATCAATATTTTGTGATAATATCAGTGGAAACTTACCACATTTTTGCCAATCATAGTTGCTAACTAGAAAGACTGATGAAAATATTCTATTCGTTTTATTATTATATATTGAATTATGAAATAAAGAAAAGTCATTAAATTTTCAATCAAATTAAGAGCTTTTTTTATTATTTTTGGGAAATCCAATTACATCCCTCAATAATATTATCAATTTTTTTTAATAGATGGTTGACGAACTTTTTAAATATTATAATATTGAAGTAGTTTTAGTTTTTGAGAAAAATACAATTAAGAAAAGATTCAAAGCTTTTCTTAAGTTGGAAAACTCTAAAATTATTTTATATTATGAAGAATCAAAAATATTTATGTCAGAACTTTATTTTTCTGAATATTTCCCTTATTTAATAAGTACGATTTAGTATTTTAAAAATTAGCAACTTGATTTTTAAAATAAATTATATTTATTTTGCCATTGGAAATTGAAATGAAAATTAAATAACTATAAATTTTTTAGCTAAATATTGTCTCCCTTGTTACCCTTCTAAAACTTATTTTATCCCCTGGATTCTGAAAATAGTGATTATACAAGAATTTACCTAATTGCTATAGGCATAAATCGAAATATAAAAAAGCAATAGATTTGTTCGGACTTTACTTTGGATATTATTTGTTTCTATGCTATTCTGAAGTCATTTGAAGGTCAAATATGCTAGAAAAAAGGTCAAAAACATAGTAAGAGAGAATCTCGATATAACTAAATATCAGATGGAAACTGAGCTACCAGTTTAGTCATGTTTATGGTAGATTTCGAAGTGGCAAAAATGTTATTTTGTTAAATTCATGTATCATTTTCAATTACAATTATATGAAAAGAATAACATATGAGCCTTGTATGGTATAAAATTTTATACCATACAAGGATACGGATATTTTATATTCGACAGATAATCCCCGACGGAGTGATTTTGCTTGCAGTACCAAAATTGGCCAGTATCCCTGTTCTTATCTTCAAAGCAACATGGAATTACTATAGCATTTAAAAAGTAGTATATAAAAAATTACATAGTTTATTATTATGTATAAATTACATAGTTTTATTATAGTAGTTTTATTTTTATCATCATATACAATGCGAATTTCTCTGCATAAGAAATAAGAAATACAGTTTTTACAATTTTCCTTAAAAGTATATACATTAATAATTGTCTCTCACATTTTTAGATATACATTGGTTTAATGAATAATTTTTAAACTAAGTGACTTAAGATATAAGATTATATCTTAATATATAATATATATACACTGAGGTTCCACTGAATTAGAGACAGCAAGCGATATGCAAATTGTGTAGCACTGCGCATCATTTATGCGCAAGGGGAAGGCTGTGGTAACTGCATATATAGTGCGGACTGTGGTTGTTCTGGATTAGTTTTTGGAATCGCCATTATGGGTAAACTACCTGATTTAGATGCCTTTGATCTCGGGCAAATCGTAGGGGCTAGACGCAGGGGACATTCAATTTCCGAAATCGTCAGACAGCTGGGATTTTCAAGATCGACAGTGTCAAGAGTATACCAAGAATACGTGAATGGTGGGAAAAAAACTAGCAATCGATCTAACTGCAAAGGACAATTAGCCGTGATAGTGCGTGGTGAGAGACGGCTTAGTCGTATTGTACGCAGCCAGCGAAGCCAAACATTAACTCAAATTACCACCCAGTTGAATGAAGGAGCCAATCGAAGAGTCAGGAAATGGATTGTGCAACGCTCGCTTCACCGTATGAGCTTCAGGAGTCGTCGACCTACCAGAGTTCCATTGCTCAATGCTCGCCATCGATCTGAACGTCTTGCCTGGGCAAGAGGAGTGTAGAAGACTGGAAACAAGTGGCATGGAGTGATGAGTCTCGATTCCGACTACTTAACGCCGATGGGAGGTTGAGAATATGGCGTCAGCCTGTTGAAGCCATGGATCCTGCATGCCAGGTTGGAACTGTTCAAGGGCATAGTGGCTCAATCATGGTGTGGGGCGTTTTTTCATGGCACTGTTTGGGATCATTGGTATCTGTACCAGCCTCTCTCAATACAATTCGGTATGTAGAGTTGCTAGGGAATCACCTCCATCTATTTATGCTGTTCTGTTATCCGCAAAATAATGGAGTGTTTCAGCAAGACAACTGTACCTCTCACAAGTCCCGATTGGCTACTGGTTGGTTGGATAAGCATTCCTCTGAGTTTTCTGTCATAAATTGGCCACCTAGAAGCCCAGACTTAAACCCTATAGAGCATATTTGGGATTTTTTGGAACAAGACGTAAAAGGCCACCACACTGCATCAACGAACCTTACTGAACTATGGATAGCTTTAGCCAATAGTTGGCAAGCCATTTCCATAGAACGTTTCCAGAAACTTGTCGAATCTATGCCTCGTCGAGTGGCAGCCGTTATCAAGGCCAGAGGAGGCCCAACTCGTTACTAGACAGGTATCCCTAATTCAGTGGCACTGCAGTGTATATACCTGTATTATATATATTATTATATATTAAGATATATACTGACTTAAGATATTTTAAAAGTTATCAAACAAAGGCATTTTTATTGGATTATTTTTCTCCTTTTATACAGAGAAAAAATAATTAACAAAAACTTCTTCTGTGTATTTTTTGTTATATATTTTGAACGAACAGCAATATATATTTTGGACGAACAGCAATATACTGATATATATTGTTTTTCCCTCATTCCAATCAGAGGTGATTGACAAAATTATAATTCTATTCAATCCTAATATAAGTTTAGCATGAATCAACTACAAATATTTTGATTTATAGACTGAACAAATAAAATTTCTCGTGTGGGTAGTTATAAAAATTGCGTGAATATGAATAAAATAATCTACAGATATATATTTATTAAATTTGTATGAGGATGTTGAATATGTAATTTAAATATTAAATAGGATAACAAAATAAATCATATGAATTCTTAATGAAGCAAATGGGCTGACAATCTATTGTTAAAATATCAAATAAATAAAAATACAAACGTACTTTGATGTGTCTTTTTTTTTTTTGTTCCTAATTTCCTCTTTTTGTAATTATAAGGTATGTTGCAGAAAAATATACTTTCACAAAACAGTGCTCAAATAATTGTTGAACTTTTTTCTTATTCTTAACTACCAAATCTCTAACGTGAAATTTTAAAAAAATCCCTTAATGCTAGAAATAAATAAATTAAATTAATCCGAGTGCATGTATTTACTTTGCTTTCCAAATAAAACAGAAAAGCTAAATAAATAAGAAGCTAATCAAGTTTCCACTATTTTTTAGATTGTGAAATTAAATCTATTTAAATGCTTCAAAGTTCAGGAATTTCTGAAAAAAGAATTACATTAGCTTAATCCTATGTGAAAGGTAAAGTTTTTAAGAAATTTCTTTTACTAATTTTAAAGTAATCAGACGTTTTTAATTTTTTTAATTTATAAGCTTTAAAAATTTTGTAAAAGAAGAAACACATAGTTTTTGTTCAGATTGATTGTATTTTAATTCTGAATTAAGCTTGAATTAATACATTTTAAATGAATGTGCAACATGAAAGAAAGTGCTGCCTTTTCACTTTAAAAAATTCAGAAATTAGAACTATATATAAAATTAAATTTAATATTGAAAAGGAAAACTTAATTATTAAGAATTAGCAATTAAAAAATAATATATTTTAATGAATCATAATTTTATGCGAAATTTTATGTTTATTCGTCATAATTTTATGATTAGTCATTGCAAATTTGGTATTTGGAAAGTTAACAAATCCCTAAACAGTAATGAATTCTTTTTTAACTAATTAATTAGATGATAAAGCCCAGTAATTATAAAAGAAGGAAATTCTTAGGAAATGTAGGTGATCATTAAATTAAATTTGTGCACAATCTGTTCCTGTTCACTTAAGAACATATTATTAAACATCAAATTCAGTATTCTTACTCTTGTTCTATTTACTATGAAAATGACCCTCCCATAAAAACATAACTGTGAAGGTAACCTGTTTTTATATACATGTTTACACTTTTTCGAGACTTTTAACTCACTTTCCTATGGATCATGCATAAGAAAATGTGATTAGAAAGAAAATCAAAACAATGAAAATGATTTGAATTTTGTTGCAAAAATGAAAATCATGCTAAAGCAATTCTAAAATTCAGAATGCGGCAAAAATTAAAAATTAAGAAAGAGAATTTAAAGATTGAAGAGATGTTTGTACGGAGAGAAGTCCGAAATATCTTTGTTCTTGACATTTTGTTGTTATAGATTGGAAAACCACAAAACTGTTCTTAATTTTTATTTAATTGGGATTTTAATTTTAACGGTTGTTTATATTTCAAACTTTCAGTATAAATTTGTGCCAGAAATAGCAACACTTAGTCAAATTATTATGTCTGTAGAGACCAATTTAAATTAGTAAATATTTATTTATTTAATAAACTAAAATATTTTGGAAAAATTTAATGAGGTTTATATTTTAAATAAAAGACAAACATTACCTTTAATAAATAATAAAAAAGTTTTTTTTTAATTTAAAGCTTAAAAGAAATGATTAATTATATAAAATTTTAAAACAGAAATTTCAAGTTTTTAAAATGATTCTGGGTTTACAAATTCGTATTAATACATTGGTATTTAAATAATTTCTTAGTCTTCTATCCCGATAACGCTGAATCATATTAATTGAAATGAATTTATAGTGCTGAAAATTCTATATTGAACTTTTTAAAAATGTTTACGAACCATACATACTATTTTCTGCTAAATATTTCAAAGTCCTCTTTCTAATTTTAATCTGATTCTTAACTATATAAAAAGTTTGAATATTTCGTTAGTTAAAAAAATCAAAGATTATATAGAGTGAGACTTCACTCCATGATGTAAATAATGAAAATAATTCAGTACTGTAAATCAAATTATTCTGTAACAAGTACTTTTGGCTTCGTGAAATGTAAATTTCAGAAATGCTAGAATTTCAAAATCAAATTACAAATTAATTCTAAGGATACACATAGAAATGATCTTTCGATTCTGTCAAGCAAAATACAACAATGAAGCGATTTTTTAAAATGAAAATAAAGACTTTGTTAACATATATTGGATAATAACATATATTCCTTCGACCAGAAAATAATTTGATTCAGCTCTTAATAACTGATGATCAACAATTTTTTTTTTTTTTGCTATTTCATATCCATTGAATAAAGGCATTTCATTAATGTATACTTACATCAAATGCTTTTATTCTGATTGCCGATGTTAACATTTTTGAGAATTATTCTGCCAATTACGCCCTAAACAGCTATACATTAATGGAATAATTATCAATTAACGAAATTGTTTTCAATTTAAATTTTGAAGCTTTACAGAGGATTTCAATTAAAATTAAATCATAATTTAGGCAATAATAGTATTATTGCAAACTGAAATTTGGTGTCAAACATATGTTCAAACCATTTACTAAATCGTTGAAAATAAATATTTTTGTGTTGGTGTTAAGATACTTTGTAAAATTTTAAAAATGAGAATCAAAACGTATTAGGAATTCATGCTAATATTTAAATATTTTTTTATTATTTTATGAATAAAAAAATTAGCTATTACACTAAATATTTCTATTTTAAATAAATCTTACAAATAAAATATAAATAATACTAAGCTAACATTGTTACTGAGATGCTAACTGCAAAACTATAACTTTAAATTTTTATTACTCCTCCCTTCAATTTCATTTTAAAGATGTGACAAAGTAACAGAGCATATTTATATCCAATGACTAATATTGATATAGTTCATAAGTATTTCATGATTATGAAACTTAGAACTCAAATAGTTTTACTTGGGATCTTTAGAAATGCACTTAATTTTAATATCACGATTTGTGGAAAGCCAGCCTTTAGTTTCTTTTTATATTACCATACTCTCAGCATTCTACTCTTGGCTTTGGCTTTTTTCCTTCCTTCGAGTGTAGATGAGGGATCTCTCGTTTAGAAATTGTCGCCCTTTTGTTTCCTTCTTGCTTCTTTTAGACAGACCACTTGTTGCCCCTTCAGTTGGGTTGTACATTTTTAGGCATCTGATGTATCAATTAATCAGTATCTATGGGGCAGTCTTATGGACAGTCTGCTTAACAATATCTATCTAAAATAGTCAACTTCTATGGCCTTGGAGCTAAGAAAGGTCAGTGATCCTGGAAAAAGTCCTTAGTATATTTTTAGTCTATTATAGTATATCCAGATATCACTAAAATAGAGGCAGGACCTGGAATGTGCAAAGCCTTACTTGCTTTTCCTTTTCCCACCTTCTTGGTATACAGTGCCGTTGGAATCTGAATCCTTTTCTATATTGCTTGTCTTAGACACTGATATAGAAAGGGACACTGTTTTTTTACATATTCAATGAAATTTGGAATGGAAATGGGAATTATTTTATAGAAGTAAAAAAAAATAAATAACTATATGAAACCATCAGAACAATACAAAAAATAGTTGAAGTGCAAATCACTGTTGCATTCCATCGATTTGCAAATCATTACGGAGGCATCCTATTGGAATAAGAATTTCAAAGAGATATGAAAACAATTTTGAATTACCTAAAGGAACAAAATGTAATAGGTGTTTGTAGAATCACTTTTAAAAAATAAAAATTCTCCATGCTCTCTCTCCTCCTGATTATTAAGTAAGATTGAAACTCTATAAAGCCAGAATGCTGCACTTGAAATAAATCCCATATTTTTGATAAACTCCACGTTGAAAGAAAAATAAATAAAAACAATAAAAATCATAAAAAATGTACCTTTTCCAGAAGCTCAAAAACAGTAACCGACAGAATGCATAAGTCAGGTTTATTCAAAGTCAGGTTCAACATGTATATTTTTAGAGTAAAGCAATTTACACAATTCACAACTAAAACTTAGCAACATCATTCTATGCTGAAATAGAAAAAATAAGTAACTGTATCTAACATATTGTAATAAAATGATCATATAAAGATACTTTTCTTCCTATTAAAAAAAACCAAACGAGAAAAAGCTTTAAATATTGTAAAAATACCTCAAATTCATCCAAAATAAAATAAAAGTATAAATCAAGTCGAAGTGAAAGTAGAGCTAATTCCCTTATCCGATAATTATATAAATTACAATGCGGATGGCAGAGCAGACTTTAATCTAACTAAACTTTCTACTAAATATTTGAAATTAAACTTTTTAGAACATCTAAATCATGACACGATATTTAATCTCCCGAAACTGTCACAACTACAGCACTCACTATGATGATACCAAATCTATTTTAACCGAATGCCAACTTAAATTATCAAAAAATATACCTATGTATATGTGTTAAAAATAAATAGATACAGCTAAGCGAAAGCTTTGAGCTGATTCTAGCTGATTCTGGACAAATAATTTCTGTGACAAATTTTATTATCAAGTGAAATATTAGGATTGTCTAAATGAAATACATCACAACTTCAATTCGGTTATTACATGGAGACAATAGTTAAATTTATAATTGATATTTTTTGTTTTTAAATAAATTCATGTCACTACTTTTTGTATCATTTTGAATTCCTTTTGTTGTGCTCTGAGGCGCTATATTTTTTATGAGGATTATTATGAGGAACAGTTATTTCAATTCATCCTTCTGGGGAAGTAAGTTCTAATTCTATTCTCCCCCTTTTTTCAGCATTTTCTCAATTAAGATTACAATTGTAACTCTTAAAATCAGAGATTTCATGTTTTTCTTCGCTTTGTGGTACACAAAATAAAAATAACTTAATTAACTTATTTTAAATTTAATGATAATATTATTTTCCTATAAGGAAATTTACCAAAGATATTTATCAATTTTTAATATTTAAATATGTTTCTAACCAAATCACTTATTAAATGGTACATTTCTATGAGCACAAATATCAAACCACAATATTATGATATTGCCCCAGCATTCAGAATTTGACTAGTCTCATCACCGCCATCATGTCATAAAGCAATTTTTCTAAAAATATTTGCCAAATTAAGCTATTTAAATATGTTTCCTACCAAATCATTTATTAAATTGTTAAATTACCTTACAACAATATTACTATATTGGCCAAACATTTAGAAAATCGGACAACATTGTGAAGACACCTTACAATATCTTGAGATAATAGGGACAAGATATCCAGGTGAAGAATTTTAATGAGGGGATAACTAATTTCATTCCAGAAATGCTAAATTCTATTCCCGAGGCAATCATGCGAGGCGTTAACTCAAAATTGCGAATTTCAGACATTTCCTCAAAAAGGGAAACCATTTGGAAGAGTGGTGATTAGAATGTATTAAATCCGTCAATTAATTATGCAAATGGATAGCTGGGGAAAAGCAATCTCTTTCCAAAACTGCGGAAACTCGTTAGGAGTAATGGCAAACAGTACCGCAAGATTAAACAACAAAATGAGACTTCTCAGCAGTGAGGTGAAAATTAGAGAGCAAAATATGAGCAAAATTTCCTTTGCCATTCTCTTAGTTAACTAAATTTTAAAATTATCTCTGGCAAGGAAGTTATGGTAACGAACAGGGTTGTAAATTTTTTTATTTTATTTGCCATTAAGCGTTCTTTGATCGAAGTTAACTAAGTGATAATGTCTATTTTAGGTTGTATTCCTTTAAGTATAACGGTGATTAACGCTCTGATTGAAATTCCCTAGAGAATATGCTTAACTGATTTTAAGTAAAATTAGATTTTAGGTTAAAATGTAATTATATCTTAGTATGGATCATACGCTAAAATAACTTGGAAAAAATATTATTCAAAATTATCTATCCTGCATGTGATTAAGGAGTATCAATTTATGTGAGGTTTCAAAAATTATTAACGATGCATTAGATGTTTATCTGTAAACTTTATGTTTTACTCCTCTTTTAAGATTTTTAAGAGAACATTGAGTTAGGTGGCTTCAATCATTTTTCCATTTTCTTCAAAATATATGAAGAAATATTTTGATATATTCAATATATCAAAATATATGAAGAAATATTTTGATATATTCAATATATCAAAATATATGACGAAATATTTTGGTATATTCAATATATCAAAATATTTGTTTTTATTTGGTTCACTTTAAAGCAATACTAGGGCTATTTTGGGACAGACACCGTAATTCTGAACCCCGATCAAATGACGGGGACGACACCTGAGCTAGCATCTCCCTCTCAAAATTCCATACCACACCAGTGAGAGGGCATTTGAAACTGGCGGATTTAAAGTGAGCCAGAGCCCCATAAACGATAGGTCTGCGGGGTAAGCAGATATCGAACTTGAAACCTTTCAGTTTTGAAATCGAGACACTACCAAGTCACCGAGGCGAAATAATATTCATGAATTAATATTTACGGTATGACAGAATGTTAACAGGAGGCATTTGATAAGTTTTCACGTAACGATTAATTATAAAATATTAACTGAATCTACGTTACGCACCACTAAAAGCAAAGTATTAACACTCAAAGCGCTGATTTCATTAAATATTTAGGGTTTTTTTTGTTCTTTTTTGTTTTGTTTTCTTCATATTTGGTGTTTTAGTAATTTATTAAGATTTCTGATCACTTGTTTTGGTTTTTGTCTCTATCTACTTAAAAAATAATAGTAGGAAATTAATTTCATTTTTATAATGTACATATATTTGTATTCAATTTTTATTACAATAATTGTATTTTCTTTTTTGAATAGAAAATGTCACATAAAGAAAAATCTAAAATCGTCCTTACTGTAAAAATAAATTTATGCTATTAATGAATGAAAATATATTTATCACTCTTTTAGGACTCAACAGGCTAGACCGTTTGACTTAGAAATAACAATTTTCGTTTAAACTTTAAAGAACAAGAGTTTTTTTTTTATTTAAATTTATAAATGTTCAAAAGAGTAACATGTTTAAATACTACTGGAATAATTCATATTCCCATTACTCATATTATACTTTTATACTCTATTATTTTAAAAATCTCTTTATTGATAATCTTCAAAATTTGTTTCAGGGTTAATGCTGTATCCCATTTCGTGCAATATAATTTTATAAATAATCTTGCATGTTATTTTTAAATTCGTGTATAGCATATAATAAAATACTAATTAGAATTACAAAAAGTTAACTCTTGAAGCTTGGATTATAAATACACTCTGTATTACGGAAAACACTCTTATACGTGTTATCAATTAAATTGTCATCTTCTGAGAATAATCCGGCTTTCGAATAACAAGGAAAAAATTAAAAATAAGGAGAAAAATCCCTCACTAAGAAACATAATTAATTTATTGCTTGAAAATATTGATCTTCAAGCAATAAAATACCCAAATTAATCTGTGTGAGCTAAAAGGAAAAAATATTTTGATTAAACAGTAATGCAAAAATCTTAAATTTACGTTAATTTCGGGCAGCGATTTTGAATAATCTAATAAAAAATATAATGCTTGGCACATTATTGCAAACGTATTTTCCTGAAATAAAAGCACTAAGATTAAAAATTGTTACATAAAAAA